>JAUMHM010086055.1:0-11192 GCA_032362435.1 Melikaiella ostensackeni | reverse complement strand
TGACTATCTTGAAGGCAAGTCCCCATGGGTCCTTCTCGACCTCCCCAATCAAGTCCCTCCAGCACTGGAGTTGACTTGATTTCCAGCTTTTGGCTATGTGCTCCGAGGTTCAAGTGTGAATAACTCAGTTTGGACTTCCTCGATTTTAAAAACCTATGGGTGTTTTGGGAATTTCATTCTATGCATTTTAAGACTATAGTAATCAATTAAAAAAAAAATCAAAATTTAGCCTCAATGTTTGGAAATCAAGAATTCAAATCGATTTTTACATTCTTATTCTAAATGAGAAGGAGAAGATTTGTTTTATGTAAAATTTTAATTCGTCGGTTTTCATCGAATCTCCATGTTTTGATACCCCCTGAGCCACAAGAAACGATTTTTACGGAGGTGCCTGTCTGTATTATTTAGTCTGTAATCTGTAGGCACGATAACTTTCAAGACTGATCAAACTGGATTGAGCTTTAGTACACTTTCTCAAGTCCGGAAAAGAAAGGACAAGTTAGTTAAGCAGCCATTTTTAACCAACAGTTCTGGTTGTATCCATTGCAAATGCTTTTTGAAAAATTAAAAATTAAATTTTTCGTCCAGACTATAAAAAATACAAACAATGTTGGAAGGTAGAATTGTTCATCTTAAAAATATCTACAAATTTTCTCGACACAATTTTTTGATCAGATGCATAGTTTTTGTTTTACTCATTCAAAATGATATTAAAAATGGAAAATTCCATTTTTCGGAACTATTCTCGTAAACCATTGGCTGTTCCACTATAAAGCTTACAGAACTTTTAAAATACATTCAGAGCTTGGTACGACAAACAAATTTGAATAATTAAAAAAGATATTTAAAGACATGATTTTCTTAAAATATTTCCCATAGTTATTTTCGTAACCATAGAATACTTTTGATGTTCAGATGGTATTACTTCCAAAATAATGACCCATGTATGCATCTTATTTCATGCATGTGATAGGTTAAAAGGTACTACAGGGTTCGCATCCGACCCTTTGACCCTTTTTTGAGGGGGTCTACTGTTCCACCCGAGACGAGTGCTGGCTAGGGTGGTCCAAAAATGCATTCCAAAAATTTTCTTGATGCTAGATGCAAACGGTCTGCCCAAATCGTTTCAAAATTAAAAAAAGTGGACACGTATTTTTTTTTCAAATTTCGATTTTTAATGGTGCCTGTTTGGGACTTCAAATTTGCATGGGAAAATGCGAGGGAAAAAGTCACTTTTTGGTATTTTTCGAATAATTGTTCAGAGTTAGGAAAGAGTTGACATTGAAGTTATGAGACTTATGGCGAACTTTCCAACGAAGAATTTGACTTATAGTATTATACATATGGATTCAATGCCCCTAACCCACCCCCACGGTGCCCTGAAAACTACCCTTAAATAAAAAATGTACATTCTTCAGAAAATTGACTCAATTAAGCAGTTTGTTCTCTTTTTTTCCGGAAATCCTTACTATAGGTCTATTAGAATGCTTACAAATATTTTTCAGTTAATTTCCATTTACTTAAATAAATTCTATTTGTTTTAAGAATCTGGTTTTCTCGAAAGTTCGTCTAAAATCTGTTTTTTGAGATCGGTATGGCATTTTATTATCTCAAAATGACTTTATTTAGTTCCAAATTCCTTCCTATTGTTTAAACAATCGATTATCATTAATTTTCAACTTTTTTTCAAATTATGGTAGAAAAGTCATCTTTTCTTGTAATAAACCTATAGATCTTAATTTCAGGGTATCTTGTTTACATTATGTAATGAATGATCAATTGTTTGAACAAATTCAATTCGTTTAAACAATTTTTTTCATCGATTCGCCTAAAATTCTGTTTTTTGGGATCGGACTGGCCAACTGTTATTTTTAAGTGACATTATTCATATTTTCAAATAATTTCCATTGTTTAAGCACTAAATTTATTATTTATTTTCAACATGCGATCATTAATTCAAGCAAATTGAATTGTTTTGAATATTTTATTTAGTAAATTCAGGAGTTAAATTTTTTCTTTAAATAGTAAATATTATAATTAGTGATTTACAGAGTCAAACAATTTTATTAATTACATTTCTCTCTTCATTTCTCAGTCTACATTTCCTACGACTGTGCGTCGCAAGACAGTGTTGATTTGTTGATGTCTGGGAACTTTTCCCTGTACTCTCTAGCAGCATGCAATAAGAATTGTTTTTTATCCTCATCTCTAGTTATCAAATCGTTGAAGGCAGACATCAATTTGACACCTCTCTCTGCAACATCGTCGACCACTTTGAGCTGAGAGACAGTTTTCTTCCTTTTTCATAGGCTGCATTCCCCATCCAGTGTGAAGCGTCTTTTTCAAGGAAGAATGTTTCTATCTAACTATCGAGTTGGAATTTTTTTTGTATCTTCCTGTATTCTTCATACAACTTTTCTACTTTTTCTACGCAGCGTTGGTGATCTCTTATCGGTAGATTTGTCTTTGTCCAGACAACTTTCACTTCATCCACGGCAAGATGAGCAGTCAGTCGTAAACTTAATTTCACGTATCTCATATCATATAGTAAAACTCTCAAAATTCGTCAATTGCTTGGAAGTTTACTTCCAATAAATTGCTGCTCTTCTAAATCAGTTAAAAACACTTTCTTCCATAATTCTGCCATGTTAAATATAAACGTAGCTATAATAGTGTCACAGCCGAGAAACTAATGGCTACTACTAACGGTACAAAGGGACAGGAGAACGAAGGAAGTAGCAGCCCTATTCAACATGGAGGGTCCTTTCGAAAAAGTGGGTACAAGAATGCAATTATACAAAGGTCGAAGGTCTCTGCTGAATATAAATCCCCAGTAGGGGTATACCTAAGAAGGTTGGAGAAGTTTCTCAATAGAAATATTTGAGATCAGGTATTATAATACGGTTAGTAGAAGACGCCAGTGATAATTAGTTCTTTAGTAGTCAATGGGACTTTGAGCACTCAATTAAAGAACTGTTAGTAGAGAAGAGGAATATCCAAATTGGTGTGAGAAAATACTTTCAAAATTGACTGAGCAACAAATAACATCATGACTCTGTTACCAAGAAAGATGAATTTTCCAATATGATTTGATGGAATGTTAAAAATAAATAATAATTTTGTTATTTAAACAATGGAAATTATTTAAAAATATAAATAATGTCACTTAAAAATAACATTTGGTCAGTCTGATCTCAAAAAACAGAATTTTAGGCGAATCGAACATATAAAAATTGTTTAAACAAATAGAATTTGTTTGAATAATTGAGGATTTATTAGATAATGTAGACAAGATATCTTGAAATTAAAATCCAGAGGTTTATTACAAGAAAAGCTAATTTTTCTACCATAATTTGAAAAAAAGTTGAAAATTAATAATAGTTAATTGTTTAAACGATAGGAAGAAATTTGGAGATAAATAAAGTCACTTTGAGATAATAAACTACCATTTCGATCTCAAAAAACAGATTTGAGACGAATTTTCGAAGGGAATAGATTATTTGAACGAATAGAATTTATTTAAATAAATGGAAATTACCTGAAAAAGATCTGTAAACATTCCAGTAAACCTATAGTAATGACTACCGGGAAAAAAGGAAAGCAAACTGCTTAAAAGAGTCAATTTCCTGAAGAATGTACATTTTTTTATTTAAGGGTAGTTTTGAGGGCACCGTGGGGATGGGTTAGGAGCGTCAAGTCCATATGTATAATAGGTCAAATTCTGCGTTGGAAAGTTCGCCATATGTCTTATAACTTCAATGTCAACTCCTCCCCAACTCTGAACAATTATTCGAAAAATACCAAAAAGTGACTTTTTCCTTGCATTTTCCCATGCAAATTTGAAGTCCCCACAAGTGCCATGAAAAATTAAAATTTTGAGAAAAATACATGTCCACTTTTTTTTTTGATTTTGAAGCGATTTGGGGGGATCGTTTTCACTTGTCAGAGCCAATAAATTTTTCTAAAGAAGGAGTAATTTATTGTTCTAATACATGCTCCGAAAGTTTTGTTTAGAATTAATGAAAATTAATTAATTTAACTTTCTTGCTTTTTAGCCTACTTCTCTTTTAATAAGGTTACCAAAAAATTCATGCATTGTATGTAAATTTGTTAAGGCCTAGTATAAAAATTATTATGCTTAAAAATAACTTATATAGGTCAATCGATTAAAAACTTCAAGCCTGAATTAAAAATTAATCAAATTTTAATTCCCCTTTCAATGATACGTAGTCCTGAATTGTCTCTCCTCTCTTTTTCTGATGTTTTGAGATGATGAGTCTTCTATTACAGGTGCAACAGGGTTTGCAGTGCAAAGCATGTTGTCTTGAGGACGACTGTACTGCCACTATTCGACTTGGGCGAAACAGTAGAGGACCATTTCGCTGGTCCCACCACCCACGCAAATATAACTTTTCTTTAGTCAAATATTTAGTACAGAATTTATTCGAATTTGTACAACCAGAATTAGAATTTGTACAACGCCGGAAGTACCTGATTTCTCAAAAAAACACTGGCGGGGCCAGCGAAATATTTCACTGGCCCCGACATTATCCAAAATCAGCTTTATATGGGTGCATTATTTTCGACTTAATGTGTTCAAATTTGTACAACGAACTTCTACCCCTAGAAACTACCCCCCATGGCCATGGTGTTTTCCACGTGGGGGGTAGTTTTCAGGGGTGGAAGTTGGTTGTACAAATTTGAACAAATTAAGACGAAAATGATGCACCCATTTCAAGTTGATTTTGGACAATGTCGGGGCTGCCGAAATGATTCGCTGGCGCAGTCATGATGACTATCACATGAGGGGTAGTTTTTAGGGGTGTAAGTTCGTTGTACAAATTTGAACAAATGAAGACGAAAATAATGCACCCATATAAAGTTGGTTTTGGATAATGTCGGGGCTGGCGAAATATTTCGCTGGCCCGGCCATGGTGTTTGTCACATGGGGGTAGTTTTTAGGTGTGGAAGTTGGTTGTACAAATTTGAAAAAATTAGGAGGAAAATGATGCCCTCATATAAAGTTGATTTTGGACAATGTCGGGGCTGGCAAAATGTTTCGCTGGCTCGGCCATGGTGTTTGTCACATGGGGGTAGTTTTGAGGGTAGGAAGTTGGTTGTACAAATTTGAACAAATTAAGACGAAAATAATGCACCTATTTAAAGTTGATTTTGGATAATTCCGGGGCTGGCGAATCATTTTGCTGGCCCCGCCATGGTGTTTTCCACATATGGGGTAGTTTTCAGGGGTGGAAGTTGGTTGTACAAATTTCAAGAAATTAAGACGAAAAATATGCACCATTTTTAAGTTGATTTTGGACAATGTCGGGGCTGGCGAAATATTCCGCTGAGTCGGCCATGGTGAGTGTTACATGGGGGGTAGTTTTTAGGAGTGGAAGTTGGCTGTACAAATTTGAACAAATTAAGACAAAATTGATGCACCCATATGAATTTGATTTTGGACAATGTCGGCGCTGGCGAAATGATTCGCTGGCCGGGCCATGGTGGCTGTCACATGGGGAGTAGACTTAGGGGTTGAAGTTCGTTGTACAAATCTGAACAAATGAAGACGAAAATAATGCACGCATTTAAAGATTTAAAGATTTTGTATAATGTCGGGGCTGGCGAAATATTTCGCTGGCCCCGCCATGGTGTTTGTTCCATGGGGGTAGTTTCTAGGGGTGGAAGTTGGTTGTACAAATTTGAACAAATTAAGACGAAAATAATGCACCCATTTAAAGTTGATTTTGGATAATTTCGGGGCTGGCGAATCATTTTGCTGGCCCCGCCATGGTGTTTTCCACATATGGGGTAGTTTTCAGGGGTGGAAGTTCGTTGTACATATTTGAACAAATCAAGACAAAAATAATGCACCCATATGAAGTTGATTTTGGATAATGTCGGGGCCCCGCCAGTGTTTTTTTTTTTTTGAGAAATGAGGTACTTCCGGTGTTGTATAAATTCTAATTTTGGTGTACAAATTTGAACAAATTTTGTACTGAATATTTGGCCAAAGAAAAGTTAAATTTGCGTGGGTGGTGGGGCCAGCGAAATGGTCCTGATCAGTAGGCCCCCCAACGGGAGGGTCAAGGGGCTGAGTGTGACCCCTGTGGTACTTTTTAGCCGGGGTCTTTTTTACTAATTATCAAATACACATCAAGTTACAGCAGAATCCCATTGCAACACGATCATTTCATCCGCGCTGCGCCAAATTGAAAAATTTCCTCTACCCTGAAAAGGTTTTCGCTGTGGCAAGAGTTAGGTCTAGTATATGGCTTTTCGAAAAAAAATATATATATCTGCTGAAAAGCGAGATTGGAAAAGTGTGGAAATGAGGGAAAGTGGAAGGGTGGGTGGTCGAATAATGCAGTCACATGGAAGTCAAGAAGCAAATCAACACTTATTTCTATAATAATTTTTTTGTGATAGGGATCGTTCAAGTATTACGTAACGCGATTTCCCATGAATTTTGACTCACTCACCCCTATGCAACGCGGTGTTCCGATTTTTTCCTGCCTTTTTTCACCATTGTGTAACACTAGGATGACTCCCCTACCTTCAACGTGCGTTATGTAATACTTGAACGGTCCCATAGGAGCGGCACTGCACCTGTACTGGCAGCAATGAGTAATCTTCTCTTTTCACCGCATTTCCTATTTTGAATACAAAAACCGCATTTGGTGTGAAATTCAAGAATAAAACAATAAATAATTTCAACGAATATTTACACTTTTATTGTAAAACGCAAGTAAGAAATCGTTTTCGTTCGACTATTCTCGAGTTCGTTCTAGAGTTCGGCGTCTATAGCGTTCAAAAGTTTAAGAAATGCTTATTGGCATTTGTTACGCCTATATAACTTGTCGCAAAATCTTTTTTCAGAATTTTGTGAATCATCTGATCTGATGAAATTTAAGAGGCTTCCGTTGGAAAATGACGGAATTAATCAATTTTTCCAAATTTTACCAGTCACCACCTTGTCTTTTTCAAAATTTCGGCTGTCTCCAAGTATTATATTGTTTCTGAAAAATAACTTGCTTATCTTGCCAAGTTCGAGAGGCTTTCATTAAGAAATGAAAAGTCAATCACTTTTTCAAATTTCACCAGTGACCTTCTCTTCGAAATTTTTTTTTCGAATACATTTTGTTGAATTTTTCGAAAATTTGGCTGTCATTGATTATTGTATAGTTTCTGAAAAAAACTTGATCGTCTTGCCAATTTTTAAGGGCTTCCTCATGAAATGTTCAAATTTATTATTCCTTTCAGACTCAAACAGCCGCCATTTTGTGGGTTTCAAAATTTGGATTTTTTAAGATTGCACTTGCTTTATAGTACTTGAAAAGATTTTATTACAAAGTCTTGGGACCCTGTTGTTGATAACTATAGAAAATACCATTTTTGGTCATCTTTTATGGGTCCGCCATTTTGTAAATTTCGAAAAATTTCACTTTTACTTTACACTAATAATTTTGGTTTATGAGATGATTGCGGTTCAAGGTACACTCTGATGTCATAAGAGAGTGAGTGGAAACACAGAGTGCTTTCATTTCCTCAAATTTTCTCAAACATTTGCATTTAAAGCAATAATCTAGAATTCGTCGACTGAATTATTATTTTTAATTGAACTCACTCTAAATGTCAAAATTTTAATGTCAGTACAGCTGATGGCAGGTTTAGTCTGTTAATTATTCGCTTAATTGATCTCTTCCACTCAAAATCAAGTTCAATTTATGTTTGAATAGAAGAAGATAGCATGTTTTATTATTTAGAATTGAAAGTTAAAGATGATCATTTTTTCGGGACAAATTCTGACATCGGATTCGGATTCAGCGCATCAAAATCCATAGGAAAGCATATGTCGCGTCCCCAGATCACGACACTTTTTTTTTGTGTGGCTGTGTACTTTTTATTTATCTATTTTTTATACGGGATCGAATCGAAAGATTTAAGGGGGCTCCTGGTTTATCGGCTCAAAAAATCGCTTTTTAAAAGTAGTCCTAATTGAAAGTAGAACTACCAGAGAATATGCTCCTAAAATTTAAGGTCCAAATACGAAGTATTTTTCGAGTTACAACTTGCAGAACGTCATGAGTCGCGAGTGCAGAGGCAGGATCGCTCGTACAGCTCGAAAAATGAAATTAATGACTCAAAACGAGTTTTATGAGGAAGCTGAAGATCTGATGCATGGACCTGCCATCGCAGATAAGCCGTCTGTGGCTACCGTAAGTCTTCAATAAATAGTACTTTTATGTTCTGAACACTATGAACGCGTTTTTCTCAAAACGCTGTTTTTGAAGTTTGTGTGCATGGTAGACAAAATTCTAATCAAACGATTGAGCTCCACCTGAGCTTATTTTATAGGTAACTTGTTTCTGTTCTATGTGAATCAATTCTTTTATGTATAAAGTTGAATTATACCATTTTTTCAATAGAAAAGTGGGACATTTTGGGGTGAGAATGGAAACTTTGTGTTCAAAGGCATGTAAAATTTGCAATTTTCAATTTTTTTCAAACTCTTTATTACACATAGAAGGCAATCATGTGCGATTTAAGGAAAAACTTCATTTTTTGGTTTCTGATAAAAATTACGGACGCTAGAGTGTACACAGTGAAGCTAAGCCAACAGCGAGGCAGTCCTAGCATGGCCTTGATTTTGATACTAATTTTCAATACTTTTTGCGCCATAATGATTTTCAACGCCTTAATTGTATGCAAAAACATCTTTTAAATCTCAAAGTGATTACTTTAATTTTAGCTAAGAAAAAAAATCCTGAAGTTTACGCATTTTTCGGCCTCCTAAACCAGGCGTCCCCTTAAAGTATCGATACTTGTGTATCGATTCTTTTTTTGGTATCGCCCATCACTATAACGAATCATATGTTAGCTCTATCAGCTGATGGCGGAAATGGTCCGCAGTCTGGCCACCAGATGTCAGCAGCAAACAGTCAACGCTAGCGCGTGGGATATGGTTGCCGCATTCAGCTGATAGAGCTAACATATGATTGGTCATTATCTAGAATTTCTTCGTGCATCACGGTCAACGCGTTTTATCAAATTTATCGCTTCATTCTTTGTTTGTACATCGAATCTGGCTTTCATGTGAAAAATAGGAAATGCAGTGAAAATAAAAGAGCACTCATTGCCGCCAGTGCTGGTGCAGTGGCGTTCCTGTCCCGAAAAAATTATTACAGACGTAAGTGTTGGTTTCTCTTTTGACTTCTATGTGACAGCATTATTCGACCTCCTACGCTTCTACTCCCCCTCATTTACAAACTTTTCCACTCTCGCTTTTTAGCTGATACTTCCTTCTTTTTTACTAGACACAACTCTTGCCACAGCGAAAACCCTTCCAGGGTAGAGGAAACTTCGCGAAGTGCTTTTTTTAAACTTTCAGATTTAGAGATAAATGCTTAGTGGAGATTTGAGCGAGTGGAATGATCTGTCTTTTCTAACAAGTAATTAACATGAATATATATGAAATTTAATATACATTCTCTCAATGGAAATTTCATACACTTTAGTTATTGAATTTAATATACTAATGTATATTAAAATTGCAATCATTTTAAACAGTGTACACCCATTTCCGAGATTCCTTGCAGGGGATAAGCATATAGCGTCAATAGATTGAGTATATATTGAAGCTGCATCCACCACTGAATACCCAAAATCGTGAATTTCAACACTGCTTCCCAAAAACGCTCACAACTCTTAAAATAAAATTGAAACAGTGACCGTTTGGAAGAGTCGTCTGACAGTCTGCACCCAGCCTAGTGCGTCTGGACTCCAATTTGGCGTAGAGCGGATCAGACGATCGTGTTGCAATGGGGTCCTGCTGTATATTGATGCGTAATTGATAATTAGTAAAAAAAAGTCCCTGACTAAAGAGTACCACAGGACTCGCATTCAGCCCCTTGACTCTCCCGTTGGAGGGCCTACTGTTCCGCCCGAGTCGAGTGTTGACAGTAAAGTCATCTTCAAGACAACAAGCTTTGCACTGCAAACCCTGTTGGACCTGGAATAGTAGGCTTATCATTTCTACGCATCAGAAAGATGAAGGAGCAACAGTGGAGGGCTACGAATTATAGAAAGGGGAATTAAAATTTGATCAATTTTCAATTGAGACTTGAAGCTTTTAATATATTGACCCATGCGTATATTTGACCTTGATGTATGTCTGACAACTAGTAAAAAATCCCCGGCTAAAAGGTACCACAGGGTTCACATCCAGCACCTTGACCCTCCCGCTGGTGGGGGCCTACTGTTTCGCCCGAGTCGAGTGTTGGCAGTACAGACACCTCGAAACAACAAGCTTTGCACTGCGAACCCTGTTGTACCTGCAATAGGACACCTGTCATTTCAACGCATTCAAAAAAGGAAGAAGAGACAGTGCAGGACTACATATTTTGGAAAGGGGAATTGAAATTTGATTAATTTTTAATTCAGACTTGAAGTTCTTAACAGATTGATCCATATAAGTTATTTTTTAGCATATTTATTTTAAAACGAGGTCTAAACAAATTTACACACAAATTATGTATTTTTTGGTAACTATCTTAAATTAAAAGTAGGTATCAGAACAATAAATTACTCCTTCGTTAGAAGAATTTATTGTAGGCGCTTCTCCAAGCATACTCAATGAGGTATTAGTTCAGTATTGTCAATTGGCATTTTCCCGAGTCACGTACGCAGATATAGGTCAATCTATTAAAAGTTTCGAGCCTGAATTTAAAATTGATCAAATTTCAATTCAGCTTCCCATAATACGTAGTCCTGCACTGTCTCTTCTTTTTCTTTCATTTTTTAATGTCTCTCTTTCTCTTTGTAATGCGTTGAGATTACGGGTCTCCTATTGCAGGTACCACAAGGTTCTTGTTGTCTTCTCAAGGAAGACTGTACTCCCAACACTCGACTCGGGTGGAACAATAGATCTCCAACGACAGGGTCAAAGAGCTGGATGCGAACCCTGTGGTACTTTTTAGCCTACCACACGCATGAAGTAGGATGCATGCATGGGTTATTATTTTAGAAGTAATACCACCTGCACGGAAAAACCCAAACACCTTTGATTCTTGCGTATGACACGACTCATTGGTGTTTGTCGTGAAAAAAGCGTCTGAACACCACTGAACGCTGCGTACGCACGAATCATTGGTGTTCACGCAGTGGCCAGTGATGCCTTACGCAACAATAAT
>JAUMHM010086054.1:0-11193 GCA_032362435.1 Melikaiella ostensackeni | reverse complement strand
AGTGCGTTGCAGTCGATGGGGAGTACTTTGAAGGGGGCAATATCGATTATGATGAATAAACTTGTATTTTTTATTTTGAGAATAAAGTCCTAAAACTTTTTGATCAAGGTGGTATGATCGTAATATAGCGAAGAAGTGTAAGAGCCTAGCTAACGCGGGTATTGCAGGATCTCTGGGTCAAGGGCTCTCCAGGACTGATCGAAATTGGAGTCGAGAGAGGAATGGCCTACGGCTCGTTGTGCGACTAAGAAACAGCCCCCTGTTGGTGTGGTGACCTACGAACGAATATTCATCGAGTGCTCCACTTAATGTTGCCACTCCCCTGAGCCAGAGGCGTGAGTGACCATGCTCACTGGCTCTTTGGCCCCTAGGTGTACGAAGGTGTCTTAGCGGCCTTTTCGGAACACCGGATGACCTCCGCGAGTTTTTAGTCTAACCCTTACGTGGGGAGTTCTGCAAGAGAGGACCCATGACTTCCCTCGTTTTCCGTGAGACTAAAATGAAGTCTTCCAAAAACATAAATTTAGAGCAAGAAGAAGGAAGAGAGGTGGCGGAGGGGAGAAAGGGTTTGCGCCCTAATAGGCCTCACACAACCCTTTCCACCCGATCTGTCTCTCCATCTAGTCAAACTCAGGCAGAGGCTGTGCTCCGGGATCTACTGGGAGCTGAGTGATCAGCGGTCCTCCTGAGTGAGGCTATGGAGACGAGAGCGATCAACGAGTCGTCTAAAAAAGTAGACATCAATGGTTTCCTGAAGAGGAAACTGAGGAACCAAGCGCAGCAGGCCAGAGAGAATTCTTACAAATTCGCTCGCAGAAAACAAATGAGTCTTTTCTTGAGAAAATATTCTTCTTGTTAACCAAAATTGGGAGTACAACTGCGTTTTGCTTTCAAAAGATATTTTTCTCAGAGAATTACCAAAAAATAAGATTCCTGTTAAAACTTCCTATTTGAGAAGAGGGATGTGGTCAGTGGCGGAAGGTATGTCTCCCGGTTGCCCGCAAGTTGTCTTTCCAAGACCCTTGCTCTTGGAAGGCAAGTTTCTTTCTGCCCGTTCTCGGTTGCGTAAGTGACTTCCTTGACTTTACGTTCTCCCGCGTCCCCACTCATGTGTGTTAGGTAATAGTAGTAGTATAGTACATAATGGAACATATAGGTTATGCTTGTATGTTATATACTGTATACTCGAGTTTCACCCATGTTTACATACGACTATTTTGTCTATTTTTGTAATTATCAAAAATATCATAGTTCACGTATCGAAGTCCTTTCCGAACGCAGCTTGCAATTATGCTTTTTTTCAACTCATAACAAGATAAATTTGTGGTCACCTGCCAATTATAGGAACGTATGTCACTAAAGAAGACACATTTTACTAATTAAGACACTCGTCATTTTTCAATTTTAATTTTGATTCTTCATTACTTTTGTGGACACATTGATAGGATTATCATGAAATGTTCCATTCTGTCCAGTTATTTTTGCATGAAAATTCTCAATGACTAATTTGATTTCAGATAATATCATGGTGTTAGAAGTTTTTTCCTCAAATCTTACATCTTTTTCTTACAGATAATTACAACGAAAATTCCAAAGCTTTCGAAGTCACACATGGAAGATAAAATGCAGAAGGCTTTACGTGCCACCGATGCTGGAATGAATGTAAGGTTTGCTGCAGAAGAATTCGACATACCAAGAGGAACACTTCGCTTTCGCATTAGCCCTGATTTCAGAAAGGAATCCATTGAGCTCCATACAGTTTTGACTGCAGACGAAGAAAAAATTTTAGTTGACTGGATCATCGACTGTCATACGAAAGGTTTTCCGCGATTGGTGGTTGATCTTCAATCAAGTGTGCTTGATTTTTTTGTACAGCACTCATAACCTAACCCATTCACAAACAATTCTCCTGGTCGTGGATGGCGTCGAGCTTTCTTCGAAAGACATCCGGAAATTTCTCAGCGAATACCGAAGTCAGTTACACGAGCCAGTGCATGTGTTTCTGAGAATGGTTTAGGAGAATGGTTCAAGGAAACAGAAAACCTTCTTGCTAAAGAGGATGTTTTCGATGTACAACAAAAAATCTAGTACTGGTGAAAAAAGGCGCAAAAAGTGTGTACTAAGTAGAAGGCGGACAAGGAAAAACGTCAATTACCGCTTTGTTTTCGTTCACTGCTGCTGGTCGGGTTATTACACCTATGATTGTGTGTACGTATACAAGAAGACCAGCAAAAGTGAAGCAAGAATTACCTTGTGGATGAATTGTTGGCAGAAGTTACTCTGGTTGGATGACATCTGAAGTATTTTAAAAGTATGTTGAAAATGTTCTTCACACATGGTTTGTGTCGAACAATATCCAATTTCCCTTAATTATTTTTGTGAATGGCCACAAAACTCACTTATCTTTGGAAGTCAGAAGACTGTGTAAAGAACCTTAAATCATTTCGATTTGTATCTACCCAGATTCTACGAGAATCACACAACCTGCTGATGTCTCTGCTTTCGGGCCTATCAAAAGGGGATGGGGTGAAGTTGTCACAGAATGGCATGTTAACCACTCAATAAGAGCACTGACGAAGAAACACGTGGCTTCACTTCTGAATGAAGTCTTGCAAGATACAGAACTTACCACTACTGTAGTTAATGGGTTTAGAGCAACGGGCTTATTTCCATGGAACCCTTATGCGATCGACTATTCAAAATGCATCGGTGTAAAGGAGGTGATTCAAACTGAAGCTCAAGAGAAAGCAGACAATCGAGAACCTGAAAACGATCTTGAGCACGGGAGTCTTCCTTACTGGCGCTTCAAAGAAATTTCAGGGGAAAAAAGATCACTCTGTTCAAGGAAATGTTTAAAAATTGCTCGGACCCAGAAGATCACCTTTTATTTTGAGTTTGGAAGGAGTACAAGAAGATGACCAATAGGATTGAAAGTGAGACCGTTGAGAGACCGATTGGCGTGAGACCGTTGACCACAATGGTTAAGAAGCATAAAATCCCCTGCTCGTCAACTGGGTCAATTTGACCTACAAAAAATTTTTGTTCGAGAAATTTTCAAAGAAATTTCAAAAGTGTGCGATCTCTTAGGCTCTGATAATATAGTTTGAGGTCCCAACTGTGGTTTCAAACGCTTGCTATAGTCTGCAGAATGGTCGGTCGTCGTTGAGAAGCGTTTGAAATCAGTATTGGCTCAGCCTGACCCAGGTGTGTACCTAACGTTAATTTTTATAACATTGAGTTATTTGTAAAAGTTCTAAGCTTCAGCCTCCGCAGAAGGAAAATAGTGTTCATACTCAATTTCAAGTTGATTGTTTGTCGAACGTGTGGGCAGTGTAATTACCAAAAGGACAAAAAAACAAAAATGATGTGTCCATCTTGTTTGCGGATAATGTGCGATGACCATCGTGCTTACATTTTCAACGATTGTGTCGGAGAAGAATAATGCTGAAATTATAATGCTGTAATTTTTTTAAATCAATATTAATACTTTTCAACAGAGAATATTAAAGTATTTTCTTTATTTACGTGGTGAGAGAAAAACTTTTTTATCGTCTTATATAAAAAAATGCACCAACTACAAATTTTAAAAGCCGAAAGCTTCAGGGCGACAGGGCAAACGTTACTCAGAGAAGGTGCCTTATGTGATGACTGTTCCGGAATGGCAATCATTGAAAGAAGAAAAGCAAAAGAAAAAAAAAAGAAAAAGAAGGAATCCTAGCAGTCCAATAAGAAAAGAAGCGTGCACGCGAAGAGAAGAAGAAAAAGGAGTCTCTGCTGGCTGCTAAAAACTCTCAAAAAGCTGACCGAGGTCGTGGAAAGAAGATCCACAAGTAAAAAAGACGAAATTTCATTAGAATTGATCAAAAGTAGGCTTGTTTCAACTCACATCTAAGGTTTTTTCCTCTAAGAACTCCGAGGTGAAAAAGTGGGTCGAAAATCGCCTGATTATAAAAATAAGCGAAAATAATATAAAATAAATGATTTGAGAAAATACAATTCAAATCTGACCTAAATTTTTGTATATCAAATATTTATATTTAGGAAAATGATGATTTGATTCATTTTCCTATTATATTGATTTTATTTTTGAAGAAAGTTTTCATTTAATATGGTATGTATTTCCAAAAAATCAGCTTGCAATTTATTCCAGGGCAAACCATTTTTATGTAATATGTGTATTGAATTTAGAGTTTTTGAGCCAATGAAAACGGTTTTGTAAAAGATGGCGTTGAGGCTATTTTGCTTTGACACCCTTCACCTATAGAATTTTTTTCTGTATTTTTTTTGCGATTTTCTGCAATTTTCTGGAACTCTTTGCAACTTTCTTTCAACTTAACAGCTACAAGTATATTTTGTTTTTGCTTCCCTATTGCAAGTGATTTCAATAACTTTCACCCGGATTCATAGGATTTCCAATCATTTCAATTCAGAAGAAAAAAGACCACATGGTCGATTTTATTTTGAGAGTTATGAGCATTTTTGTGAGTCAAGGTCAAAATTGTTGATTTCGAGTTTTTACATGGGGGTGATACCTTGACCTCTGCTCTATCTTTTAACATTATTCCCGTATTCCGGAGAGAACCGCAAGTGCGTAAATTTTTAGTTTGAAAAAATTAAACAGTAGCGCTTATGGCACTCGCCAACTTCAAATGCATTTTTCTCAAAAATCGGTTTTTCCATGTTCCAACTTGAAGAGTGGCCCGAAGCCTCGTTTCCCAACCTAGAGGGTTCATTCTCATCTTAAAATGTCACGAATTTATCTGGCTCAATGATTGCGAAGAATTGCCTGAACTTCATGAGGATTCCAGAAAATTCTAAAGGATGATTGCAAGGAACTTCAGAGAATTTAAAAGATTTCAAAGTATTTGTATAGGATTTTAAGTGATTCTCCAAGGATTTCAATAGATATCAAAACTTTCTGAAGATTTTATAATATTTCTATATAAATAGCAAATAATTTCACGAGAATTAAGAGTTTTGGTAGACTTTCAGAGATTGGAAGAGATTTTCAAATATTTCAGGGAATTTCTCATGACTTCAAACATTCCATGCGGTTTTAAAGCATTTCTTTGAATGTCGGATGATTTGGAAGAATTTCGTAGAATTTATGAGACTTTATGATATTTTAGAAGATTTCATAGAATCCCAGAAGTTTTCCAAATATTTCAACGGATTTTATTAAATTTCCGAAGATCTGAATAATTTTAAGGGATTTTAAAGCCCCTCAATCGCGTATTCTGATGAATTTCCCAAGAACTCAAAGAATTTCACAGTTCTTCAAATATTTCAAGGAATATCATCAGATTCCAAGTAATTTCAAGGAATTTCCGGGAATTTAATAATATTTTGATGGATTTCGAAGAACTTTTTCACAAAAATTGAGGGATTTCAATGGTTTGCAAAGAATTGAAGAGATTTTCGAATATTCCATGATATTTCCAGAGGTTTCAAAGAATTCAAATGATTTTATGATATTTCAGAAGATTCTAAAAAATTCTCAACAGAATGCAAGAAGTTGGAGAAATTTAAAGGAATATCATAAGATTTATTCAAGGAATTTTATAATATTTTAATGGATTTCGAAGAATTTATGCACAATTATTGAGGGCTTTGGCAAAGTGCTCACATATACTCATCTCGCGTAACTGTGCCAGCCTAGGGTCTGGTCGGCACAGTAACGGGCGCTATTCAAATTTAGTTTCAACCGGATTCAAAGCGACGAGTGGATAAACAGTCTGGACCTCATATATAGTCTCTGAACCCAGCACACGTACAAATGTATATGCCCAGAAAGTCGCAATGTAAACAACTTCTGATGCGGCAGCGACAGTCCGAGAGAAGAAGACCTTGAGTATAGGGCGTCAAGGGACGCTCACTGGGAAGACAGAAGCAATCAAGCGCGAAAATGGTCCAAGAACGGGCGGCACAGTTACGCAAAATGAGTTTTATTAGTTTCACATCTTATAGGATATTGAAAAGCTGCAATTGTCAATCGTATAACAAAACACATTCTATTTATTTGTAAATGAAAGATAGAATAAATGAATATTTTAGTTCTCACGAATTAATGACATTTCTTGAGCAATGCGTTAAGAACTGACAGTGAAATTATATGGAATTTATGGTGAATGGAGAGACTTTTTGAAATGCAGTTAAATTTTTACGTCCGAGAATAATTGAAAGTAAACAATTTTATTTTTTATTTTTAACGGTAGACACTGAGCCAAAAAAATCTGTTGTGTCGCTGTGTTGCTTGCTACAGTTGGTCTTGTAGCAGATTTTTCAAAATGAAAAATTCTATGTTTTAAATCATATAGCTCGAACATTAATATAATGAACAAAGTATCTGTAGTAAATACTGAAAATATGAAGCACTGATGACCACGGATTTTCATATATTCATACTAAAATAAAATTATTATGTCCAGTTCAGCATAGTACTTTGCAACAACCAAGACTTGACCAAAAATCAATATCATGATACTTCATTTTATACATGTTCAATTTATTAATATGTTAGAATTCAATACTGATGTTGCGATATTTTATCCTAAATTGAAAGGTTTTACTAGCTGTGAGACAACGTTAGTTATAGTTGTGGCAATATAATAAAAGTATTAAGGTATATGAAATTATTAAAAAGTATATGCGGAGATACGAGTTCAAATATATTTATTTTTGAGAATCCCTCTAAAGATTGAAGACTGAATAAAATTATAGAACACACTAAAGGACTATAAAAACACTGGAATCACTGCAACATTCCAGTATTATTGTCATATTCGAAGGTTCAATTATTTTTTATTTTAGGTTACATTTCTTTTATAAGTTGTGATTTTCGAATTGCTTGAATAGAATGTTCTCGAATACAAGAGCTCATTCAAAATAACTTTGTGTATTATATAAATTTAAACAAGCATCAAAATGATCATCATTGGTTCACTCAATCGGCGATGACGGGGATGAGTGTTAAAACTTTTTGTTAACACTGGGACACTTGGGCACCTTCTTTCACTTGTACAATTTTAATCGTGAATTTAATGTAAAATTATGATTTCATTTACATCAGATGATTTTCAATTGTCCAATGAATGAAAAATATGAATTCTTTGCTCCTTAGTTTCTCAAGAAATTTAAATACATTATTGAAGATCACTATGCTGCTTAATGCGGTCACGACTGGGACAGTTACTTTAAACAAATTTTACACAGTTTCAAAGAATTTCGAAAGCTTGGGAAGGATTTCATAGAACCTATAAGATTCTAGGATATTTCTTGAGATTCCAGTGGATTTCATAGGGATTTTAACGGATTTATTAAGACTTACGAAGGCTGAAATGATTTTAAAGGATTTAAAAATCATCAATGTATTTTGATAACTTTTCCAGGATTTCAGTAAATATCATCAGATTTCATGGAATTTCAAGGGATTTCAAGAGACTGTATAATATTTTCATGGATTTCAAAGAATGTCAAAGTAGTGGAGAGATTTCAAATTATTTCAAGGTATTTCCAAAATGTTTCGTACCCGACCAAGTTCACACCAACTCTGATTGGATACCAACAATTAGGGGACCGAAGCGGGCAGGTTGATATTAATTAGTCACTCGAGTAATGTAAATTAAATTTTATTCAAAGAATCGACCAATAGACTCCCGCATTTGCCCGTGCATTGCTTCAGATCAACCCGAAGGGGGAAAACCACGCCTTGAAAAAATCTCCGGGAGGACTCGTACATTTTCATGATCACAAATGATTCAAATTATTTTACTAAAAATCACGAAACCCCATATTGCCTTTCTATCCTGAGATAGTTAGTTATCGGCACGTGACAATTTATGAAAAAATATTCGAAGACCCCTTCGAGGTATTTTGATTAAATTTATTCGTTGATTCACAATTAAATTTGAAAGAAAACAAGGTCGAGTCTTATACACAAAAATTGTGAAGAATTCGAAATGTTTTAGGATATTTCAGAAAATTCCAAGGAAAATTTGAAAGGTTTCAAGTGTCTGAAGGGATTTCAAGAGATTTTGAAGATTTGAGGTCATTTAAAAATATTCCCACCGATTTTAAAGATTTCAGAGAATTTTCATCTTCATTTTATTTGTAATAAATCAAACTGTACAGAGACCAGTTACAGGATTACATGTAAGAGGATATCTTGATGTAAACAGTAAAGAAAATGTGTGAGTATATTTATAAATATGCATATATTACCTACTCCCTAAGTTTGAATCAGTGAAATGCCACTGATTCTCAGTAACTATCCACTGATGATTTCAGTTAAAAGTGAGCGACTGAGAATCGGTGGAACAACGCTGGTGAATCAGGGGAATAATAAAATACTGATACAACTAGTTGAACAGCGCTGGTGAATCAGTGAGAAATGTGCACACTGACCGAATCAGTAGTTTACTACTGGATGAATCAGTCAAATCTGATCGGCGAATATTTCACTGAATGATTCAGTATATTCAGGTGGTTTGAATAAGAAACAAGTTTCAGCAGTCTCAGAAGATCCGAGTCATTAAAAAAGACATGAATTGCATTTTTTAAATTTTTATTGGAAGTCAATTTATCGTTCGTTACATTTGTCTTTATCTGGAATGTCTATAATGTGTTTGCTCAAACATAAAACCAAATCTATCATGCGTGTCACAAAGATGGTCAGTTAAAGAGAGATTAGAAATATTAAACATTGTCATCTTCATCAGAAGTCGATTCGGGCGATTTGTTTTTGTCGAGAACCTTTTCACTAGATAAATCTTTGGTTTGAAAATTCGAAATACTGGTATGCAACGAAAAGACGCAACTGACTGGTTTTTTTCAATGCCATATATGTAGCACCCCAGAAAATGGTGAAAAATTCGAAAGTGATGTTAGAAAACTGAGATTGAAGACATAATAAACTTTGAACAAAAGGTCGAGGGCAAAAACTGGTGTAGCCTGTGGTGCTGTCAAAAATCATCCATCCCCTTGAATGAAGCAAGAGTGTTTCTCCTGTCCTTCGACAAACATTAAATATGGCTGAACGTGTGATTTGGCCAATTTCCTTATTCTGTCAGCTGTGCATGGTAGGTTTGTTCCTTCCTGAAACAGAACCAAATACTTATAAGTCAAAAAGTCAATTACAAGTCAACTTCAGAAAAAAAATTTATTTTAAGTTAAAAGATTGACTTGACAGAAACTCACGGGCAGAATAACAAGAAGTTCAGGATTAGGTATTTCAGCATGTGCAAAACGTTTCGGATCCTTGGGTAATTCGTTCTAAATTCCCTTTTTTTGCTGAAACAAAAGTTATTTTTATAAAAAAATAAACTGAAACCTCATGTTTGTTGATTTGCTCAATGCATTATTATTCACCATTTTGCTTTCTTTTGTACTTTTGCTCGCGACCTTTATGCCTTTGGAATTTGAAAGTGGTAGCAAAGCACAAAGAATGAGAGCTGCCTTGAGATTTTCTGTAATATAACAAATATAAAAAATCGATATTATCGGGACATAAAATCGTTTTTTGTTTGTTAGATGAAACTGTTATTATACTGATCACTTATATTGGATCGTGTATTGAAATGAGCTGCAAAGGCTCAAGTAAAAAATGCAAAAACACGTTTCTCTTACAAATGAATAGTAGTGTAAATGATTGTGATAAAACGTGTTTTTGCACTCTCAATTCGGGTAGAAAATATTGTTCTCATAATATAACTTTCAAGCTTTTGCCTCTGGTTGAAGGTCCAGATTATTATTTTTTCATGTTTTTGATTCAAATAATGACATTTATACTCGACATTCAGATATTTCTTCTATGAAAAAGGTGTAAGAAATGCATTCACTGTTAAGAATGATGCTTGAAATGTAAAAGTGTGATTAGTTATCTTTTTTCTTGTGATTTTATTCTAAATGCATATTTCATACACATTTTTCCACGATCAATATTTTTTAATAGAAGATATATGAAAAATGAACAAAAGAATTTCACACGTTTTAAGTCGTACATGAGGGCAGAATAAGCAAGAGAAATTTCTTTGTACTATTACCTTGAATACTAAGAGTGAATCACGAAAACAAATTTCTGATAACATGAATGTTTGTTTACGCCTCGTGCCAGAGTACACTTGGATCTCCCAAATGCTAACTCGGGTTTCTCTCTCTACCTGTTATATCTTAAAACGGTTTTCTCTTTGGAAATTGAAGAGAGAAACCCGTGTTGAGATATGACAGGTAGAAAGAGAAACCCGACTTAGCATTTGGGAGGTTTCAGTGTATAGTAATTGAAGGTTACGTTTCCTGCAAGTGATTAAATAGAAAAATCTAATTCTATAATTTGCTTGTCGAAAAAATTGCTTTGCATTCTCAAACACTTTTTAAAAGATTAATCTTATTATAGAGCAATAATCTTTCACAAGAAAATTGCAAAATGACATAAATACACTTTTGACTTTCAGATTTCACAGAGTCGCGACTATTCAGAAGATACGAAAAATTGAAACGTGATATATAATTCAATAAAACGTACTTTTAAGAATATTTCAGCTAGGTCTATTTTGTTGATGTAACACTCTTATTACACGGTGATAAATCTTGACACTAGCACAGCTGTTTTCCAACCTTTTGCAATCTTGACATCACTGAGGAAACAGTGGAATCTACTCACGTAATTCAAAATGTCCGTCTTTCACTGTTTGTCAGTGGAAAATCACTGAACTTTCAGTAAAAAAAAGATCCCTGTAATTATCAGTGACTTTACACTGATTCGTCAACTGGAAATCAATTTGATGAATACCTCAGTGACATTTTATCAATTTCCAGTGAAAATTAGCTGAGTAATTAGTGCAAAATATGGTCACTGAATGAATTAGAGACATTTTCACTGATTCAAACTTATAGAGTAGTAGGCTAAATTGACGCGTTGCAATTCTGAATCTGATACATATTAAGTAAAGGACTTTTCAAAAAAATTATGCACTTCAGAGACAAATGAATTTGAGGGTTGATGTAGGGCGTCCATAGTGAGATCGCGACTTGTGTACATAGCATCATACATTTCGCAGAAATAGAGTATTCGTGAATGGCCAGTATACGCAGTTGAATGGGTGTAAGATGGAGTTCGAGATCTAGCAAAAAATTGAGGTACAGCGAATGACTATAGTCATATCCAGGGGGTATAAATTCACCCTTAGACTTAAGACT
>JAUMHM010086052.1:0-11195 GCA_032362435.1 Melikaiella ostensackeni | reverse complement strand
ATTTTTTCTCATTTCTCCAAAAATCAATTTGACCAGTAATCGATACAAGAACATCAAAATATTAATTAATTAATTAACCTGGTCGATGAAATAACATCGTTATATTAATGAGAATTGTTTAAAAATTGTTGGTAATTTTTTCAAAAGTAGACCTGGAAAACTCATAAAAATCATGGAATTTTGAAACGGAACTCTTTGAAAACCGAACTTCTGTAGCAACCCTGAAAGTTTAACTTTTTGAATGATGCGAGTTTTAAATGCACTTTAATGGAATTTTTCTTACTATTTGTAAATAAT
Source organism: Melikaiella ostensackeni (assembly GCA_032362435.1). Taxonomy (NCBI): domain Eukaryota; kingdom Metazoa; phylum Arthropoda; class Insecta; order Hymenoptera; family Cynipidae; genus Melikaiella; species Melikaiella ostensackeni. The sequence continues at coordinate 10,898 of JAUMHM010086052.1, read as the reverse complement.
TCAAATAAAACTTGTAATCTTAGCAATTTAATTAATATAATTTGATAGAGATAAATATAAGGGGGGTTCGAAAATGAAAAATTCTGGAATTCGAAATCCTAAGAGTATAATTAATTTAGAATCGATATTAATGCAGTCCAGTTACCTGCGCTCGAAAAAAAAATGTTTTAAAAATATTACTCCAAAAGGGTATAAGTGCCGAAGTTTGACACTCAAAAAGGGCATAAAAACAAACTTGAACCCACACGTGGCCAACAACAATAATTTGTTGAATTTTCAACAAAATAATTAAATTCTAAACCAAATAACAAAATTTTTAACCAAAAGAGATGAATTTTCAAACCAAAAGGACGAAATTCAAGTTATGGATGGAAATGTTTATTTATTAAATTTTCTTGTAAAATTAGATAAATATAATATTTTTAACATTTGTTTTTGATATAAACATCGCTTTTTTCTTGAATTTCAACTGTTAAAAATTCAACTATTAAAAATTAAAGGATATTTAAAATTTTATTTTAAACTGTTGCATTTTCAACATTTAAATTTTGAATTTTCTTCTATTTTCAACTGTTAAAAAAATCAAGTTGCAGACTTTACTAGCCTTTACCATTTAATTTGTATACTTAAAGTTTGTAAAATTGATACTTTACCATTTTGAATGTTTCATTTTAAGGTAATGTTTATTTTGAAGCCCTTAAAATGTAACCTGTTAAAATTAGAAGGTTTCCATTTTGAAACTTGTTCATTATTAAACGATTTTATTAAATTTTTTGAATGGCAGATTTTTTAAGCTTTAATTTGGAAAGCTTAAGATTCAGAAGAGTTCAATTTTGGCTGCTTTAGTTTATAGTTTAGTTTTGATTACTTGAAATGAAAAAATCTTCAGCTTTAATAGTTTGAAGTTTTGAATTTCAATGATCGGAAAAAAGCCGGGAATTTTTCTCAGCTGTAAAAGTTACGACATTTAATTTGTATATTTTAAAATATTTTGTTTTGACTGGTTATTAAATAGTGAAAGTTGGAGGCCTTTAGCAGCCTCCACCATTTATTTTGTATAATTAACGTTTGTGAAATTGATACTTTACCATTTCAAGTGTTTCATTTTGAAATAATGTTTATTTTGAAGCCCTTAGAATGAAACCTGTTAAAATTAGAAGGTTTCCATTTTAAAACTTGTTCATTATTAAACGATTGAATTAAATTTTTTGATTGGCAAATTTTTTTAACTTTAATTTTTAAAGTTGAAAATTCAGAAGAGTTCAATTTTGGCTGCCTTAGTTTGTAGTTTAGTTTTGATTACTTTAAATGTTGAAGTTTTGAATTTCAGTGACCGGGTAAAAAACAGGGGATTTTTCGGGTGGTAAAAGTGGCGACATTTTATTTGCATATTTTGAAATATTTTGTTTTAACTTTTATTAGATAATGAAAGCTGCAGACTTTACCAGCCTTTACCATTTATTTTGTATAATAATAATAATAATAATAATAATAATAATAATAATAATAGTGTGACCTTCATTTGTTTCTGATATATTTTTCATTTGTCAAAATTACTGAATGAAATTAAATTTTGGTAATTTTCATTTTGGATTGTCAAAAAAAGTGGGAAAAAAAAGAAAAAAATGTCGTGATCCTACCTTTAGTAAAGAATCATAAAATTTGTTTTTAAACTTGGAAAGGAGTTGGGGTGTGACCTTCATTTCTTTCTGTAAGCCCAGATGAGGGGTGGGCATGTTAGTGGTGGTGAGGGTTTTTCCTCCCAGTTGTCGAGTTTAGAATCGCCCGATTATATTTTGGGTCAAAGGTTTAGAGTTTTCGAAAGAAGGCTCTCAGTAATTGATGAGCTCTGTTATGGTTCGGTTGTGTCGCGTTCTCTCTTAAATGCGTTTCGTGTTTACGATTTCTCTATTAAAGATAAACTCGAGGGAAGTAATATATATAAAAAATAACAGTTTTCCAAAAGTGATTAATTATGTGTTATTTGGGATTAAAAAATCAGAAATAATTTATAAAAATATCGTTCGTAAAATAAACTGTGTGTGTGTGCATTACACCAGAGGTAAACACCAGAGGTTATCTGAAGGACAATATAAGGAAGGTAAACCTGAAATATAAGAATCATCAAATATGGATTTTCTTGAAATAAACGAAAATTGGGGTGTTGAAGCAGTTAGAAATATAAAGACATTTTAATAAATTAAGACAAACTATTTTACAAAAAAACTTCCTTCAGAAGTGAAAAATCCATGATGTTTTTCCAAAAAAGATTTTTTTGATATTAACAGAAATGCTAGTTTCGAATTTAGAGTACAAAAAAATATTTTCAATTTTAATCAATCTTAAATATTGTCATTAAAGAATCACATGCAAAACTTTTGAATGATAATTTAAAAAATATTCTTTCAGATAAAGTAGTACTAATGACTATAATTATTGATTGCCTTGTAAGGGAAACCGAATTGAAGGAAAAAACTCTCAAAAACATTTCAAAACATTCTAAAAGTCCAGGGTGATATTCAAAAATTAACTTTAAACATTCACTTAGCTCTTTTTCCAAATAAACTGGATCCATGGTTTTTTGAACATTTCTGATGTAATGTTTCCACACAAAAAATTTATAAATATTCTTAAGTTAGGATTTAGCAACAAATACAGTGAAAAGAAGTACATACAATTCCATTGAAATTAATAAAAGACATTGAGGCCAATTTTTTTCAAAATTACCAGAAAATAAAAGACATAGACTTGCAACAGGGCATGATTTTGGTTGGGATGATGTTAAAATTCTATATCACAGGAAAAAATAAAGGAAAGAGGGAGTCCATGGAGTTGCTATTAATCAAAAGGGAGGGAAACAGAGATTTAAATTTGAAAATAGACTTGGATAGATATAACAGAATTTGGGATGGGATCATAAAGTGGATGAAAAAAATGCGAGTCATTCAGTTTTTTGTATGATGAAAGGTATATACAAGATAAACTTTAATATCCATAAATGATGTTTCTTTAATTTTCAGATGTAATTTAATTGTTTATAATCAAACCCATACCTATTGTATGTTACCTATAAATTATCCCTGATGAGGAAGTCTAAATTGTCTTCGAAACATGTTGGTTGTCCCCAGTAGTATAAAAAAGACGGAGAAAAGAAAGAGTGTGAGGATGGTTTTGGTTGTCTCTTTCTTTTTTCTCCCTCTTTTTTCTTTATGTTTGTGTACATGTATTGTGCACCTGTCTCTAATGAGTCGGAAAAACGGTTAGTCAAAAAGTCCATTTTTGATTTGTGAAATTTTTGGAATGTTCCTTTTTAGTGCACACAAGGTTTTCATAAGAGAGTGGATTTTATTTCGATCTTTTGAAAGTTCTACATACATTCAGTTAAAAGAAATGATGATAATGAATATGTGCATTCTGTTATTATATACCATTGAGTACTTTATTAACATTTTCTTTAATCTTATGATTTTTTACAGATGTTTTTGATTTAAAATATATTTAATATACTTTCAGTCTGCTATAAATTTTGAATTTTTCTAAGTATACTGTTAATATAATGAAAATGTCATCCTGGTACCTATTATAAATATGATAATCTTGCCAAAAGGATGTACATAATTTGAGATATAATAACTGAATACAATTAAAATTAAATTTTATTATTGAGTGTAGAAATATTTTAATATCTTATTATTAACTCTTTGGAATAAATTCTGAATCTTGATATTTGGGGCTAAGACTTTCTGCAGTTTCCTAAAATCTATTCGCATTCTTCGAAAAGATGTTTTTCACGAGGGTTTGGGACTGATTATTCTCTCTCAAAAAAAATGGTAAAACGATTTGTCTGGCTAAGTGTCTACATAGACGAGTCAGTCGTTGAATATCTCTCCTTCAGTACACTTAGTCTTTTTCAAAATTTTCATCCCAATGAAGAATTTTTCTCATAATTTAAAAAATTTATTCTAAAAAAGTGGTTTAATGTTTCTATCTTTAAAAAAAATTGAAGAAGTTTTCAAACATTTTTGAAAATTAATTGAAATTTTTTATTCAATAATTAGTGTTTGCAAGTGTTTGCAAAACTTTGAATTAAAATTTTTCAGATTTTATACGCAGGAAGTTATATAAAAATTATTTTACCTATTCTTATTTTCATGTTTTTGTTAATATAATTTTCAGTGTGATTGATAAAAATTTGGTGGAATTTGATTTTATGATAAATATTACTGAATGTCCGGTAGAGGAGTATTAAAAAATTTATTCAATTAGTAAAACTTAGACTGGATACATTGCAGAAGGAATTATTGATAGAATGCTAGTTTCATGGTTTTTTCCAGAAAACATATTTCATATTAACAAGAAAATATGTTTTGACTTTAACAAAAAGAAATAAGAAAGAAACTCTAAATGAGAATATCAATAAATTTAATAAATATATTTGAATTTGGCTTAAAAGGCTGCGACGCTTTTATACACAATTAATATATGTTTCATTATTCATAACTGTAGTTATCCTATAAATTACCCTTGATGAGGAAGTCTGAATTGGCTTCGAAACATGTTGGTGCCCAGTAGTATAAAAAAGATGGGATAAAGAACGAGTGTGAGGTTGGTTTTGGTTGACTGTTTCCTTTTTCTCCCCCTTTTTCTTTTTTGATATACATTTATTGTACATTTGTCTCTAATGCAGTGGCATATCTATGGAAAATAACGACCACGGCAAATACCATATTAACATTGCACCCCTGTGCAACATACCTACCAATAATTTTCATCTTTTATTTATTTATTTTTTAATTTCATTGCACCAATTTGGTGCAGTTTTCAACCAAATAGTTATATTTTCAACAAATAATAAGATAATTAAATTTTCATTTAAAAAAATTGAGCGTCCGGATTCCACAACGACCTCAGCACGTGGACTCAGCCAGCCTAGTAGGCAAGAGAGGGGATAACGCGTTTCTACGGGCTGAGTTAATTGGACAAATAATTTTAAAACTGCCTTCATTCCGTTAATAATTATCGGATCGTTTCGGTTTTTGCATATAAATACTCATGAGTCTTTAGCGCTTTCAACGAACCAAATTAAATGACTTATTTTTCATATTTTCGATCTTTTAACAACACCCGAACTTTTTATAACATTGATGTGAAAATCTCAGTTATAAATTTCAAAACAGACCAAAATGAACAATATCAGTTAAGTTTTTATACATTCAATTATAACATCTCCGAAATTCAGATCGATTGTTTGTATTAACAGCAATGACGAGCATAAATAAACAAAGGTTCGGTCCGACGCTCGATCGTCGCTCTCGATCGACCTATATAGCAAGGCATCTTCTTCTTACACGCAGCGTCGGACCGAGCCTCTGTTCATTTATGCTTGTTATTGCTGTTAATACAAATTAATCGATCTGAATTTTGGACATGTTATAATTAAATGTATAAGAACTTAACTGACATTGTTCATTTCGGTCTGTTTTGAAATTTTCAACTGTGATTTTCACCTAAAAGTTATAAAAAGTTCGGGTGTTGTTAAAAAATCGAAAATATGAGAAGAAGGTCATTTATTTGGGTACGTTGGAAGCGCTTGATACTCACGCGTATTTCTATGTAAAAACCAACACGATCCGATAATTATTAACGGAATGACGGCAGTTTTAAAATTATTTGTCCAATCAACTAGACCCGTAGCAACGCGTTATCCCCTCTCTTGCCTACTAAGCTGGCTGAGTCCACGCGCTAAGGTCGTTGTGCAATCCGGGCGCTCAATTAATGTTTAATAAAAAAAAGAAAATAGTTGAATTTCCAAGCAGAGATAAAAAAGTAGTTTAAATTTCAAACAAAAAAGATAAATTCTTAATGAAAAATGTAAAGTTGAAATTTCAACGGAAAAAGATTTCAATTTTAAATCAGAAACAGTCGAGCTCAGCTAAAAAAGACGAATTTGTAACAAAATAGTTAAATTTTAAATCAAAGAAATAAATTTTCAATTGAAATGACAAATTTTCTACTCAAGAAAATGAATTTTCAAACATAAAGATAAATTTGCGACCAAGAAGGTAAATTTTCTACCAAAAAATACAAATTCACCACAAAATACATCAATTTTCAACTCAAAGAAAAATTCAACCAAAGATGCAATATTTAAATCTTAAATTGAAAATAAAATAAATGTTCAGTTTAAAAACAGGAATTTTCAACAACAAAAGAGTACAAATTTTGAACAAAATGGTTAAATTTTTAAGCAAAAAGATGAATTTTCAACCCAGAAGAATACTTTTCTACAGAAGAAGACAAATTTTCAACAAAATACATGAATTTTCTAAAAGAAAAAAAATTCAATCAAAGACGGAATAATGAAATTTTTAGTTAAAAAAAATTAATTTTTAACTTCAACAAACTTTTAATAAAATAGTTAATTTTTCAAACAAAAAAATTAACTTTCAATCAAAATAACGGAACTTCAACCAAAAAAAAACGAATTTTTACCCAAGTAGTTGAATTTTCAACCAATAAGATGAAACCCAAAATGGAATAGTTAAATTTTCAGCAAAGAAAATCTATTTTCAACAAAAAAAAAAGAATTTTTGACAAAATTATTGAATTTTCAACCAATGAAATAAATTTTCTACCAAAAAGATGAACTTTCAACCAAGAAGATTAATTTTCTACTAAGATTTTCAAACCGAACAGTTGAATTTTCAATCAAATGAGATGAATTATCAAAAAAATATATATATAATTAAATTGTTATTTCAAAAATTAATGTTTACCAAAAAAAAAAGAATTTTCAACAAAATAGTCAAATTTTTAACCCGAGATGAATTTCCAACTAAAATGATGAATCTTCAACCATGCAAAAAGATGAATTTTCCGTCAAAAAAGATAAATTTTCTACCAAAAATAAAATAATTGAATTGCCATTCAAAAAATTAATGTGTAACCAAAAAAATGAATGTTCAACAAAATAGTTGAATTTTCAACCAGAGATGAAATTTTAACTAAAATAATGAATCTTCAAAAGACATTTTTTAAAAATTTTATTGCACAAACTTGGCGCCCCCGCTCAAGTGCGCCCAGGGCGCATTTGAGTGACTGCTATGATAAGAGTATTTTCGATTGTAAAAGGAGTCTGAGGGGATGGAAAGCGCGATTTCGCCTGCGTTTTTAAATTATTTTGTGTTTCTTATTTCTTATTGCTTATTATTATTTCTTGTTTATATTTGATAGGCCATAGTATATTTTTATATACTGCAATAGATTCATTTCATCAACACGAATAAATATTATACTTAAAATATTGGTGCATTTCAAAAACTGAGAATGTTGCTTCCTCGTAGAGGAAGCTTTGTAATGGTAACAATTTCGAAAAAAATTTTATTGGTTTAACTAAACGTTCCTCAATTGATAAATATCTAATACAATGTCCTAAGCAATTGACCGGATGTGTGTGTGTGTGTGTGTGTGTGTCACACTTTCTTGTGAATACGATTACTTGCAGACGATTGCAGATATATTAACGAAATTTGTAGGGCTTATTTTCGAGAGTAATATCTCAAATCTGACCCAAGGATTTCTAAAAATAATTATTAAAATTTCTTTTTAGCACTTTACAATGTTTTAAAAATGAGTTTTTTATAGTAAAACTTTTTTCATTATCATAATTCAAAGTTGGTGCAAGAATATCAAAGATTCCTCGCCTTGAGACGAATCGAATAGCCTATAATATCATAAAATTTTATTGAAGAGTGAGGAAGCGATGGCCATTTATAATATTTAAAAAAATTTCGCTTACTGTAAAACTTCTTTTATTAATATAATTCGAAGTTGATGTAAAAATAAAAACGAATCCTTTATTCTAGACGAATCGTTTGACGTAATATTAATACACTTTATTCAAGGGTAAGGAAATTATGATTATTCATAATAATTGAAAAATTTGTTTTCCACAGTAAAAATGTCTTCATCAACATAATTCCAAGCCGATGCAAGAGTAGAAAATACTTTTTAATTCGAGACGAAGTGATTGATCTACATTTTCAAACAATTATACATATAATATAACAGAAAAATATAAACATAATAATTTTTTCAAAATGCATAATTACATTTTTTAATTTTTCAGAACAAATCATAAAGTTTTAAATAAAATAATTCTGATAGAGATTTTCTGATCGAGATTGCGAAAAAGGGAAGGGGAAGTCCTGTCACATCCTACCCCTCTTCCAGCTCGAAAAATTATCAATAATTCCTATTTTTGGAAATTTCATAACTGTTTTTTCGAATTGACTTTGGAAATGTCATTTGCGAATATTTTCGAAGTTATATCTTCAATCAGCACTTAGAATGGTAAAAAAGAACAGGAATGATGATGAACATTTATTTCTAAGTGCGTTACTAGCTTTAGTTAAAAAAATTGAAAAATCTGTATATATCATAACTTCGTTTGGCCACAGAGTGCTTCTAAAGACATCAATCGATTCATGTTGTCAAAATGAACAAATTTGGTACTCATTATGTTACTATATTCCTAATATTAAAAAAAAAATTACTCGTGAACGAAAAATTGAAAACTTCAAGTATTCTTAAACATGAAATTTTTTTATGGAGATAGCTATAAACATTCTATTGGATTATATCAATTATTAATTATTAATTATATCAATTATGTCAAATTCAATTTTTGCCATTCTCATGATATTTAATGAATGAACCTCAAACTTTTTCGTTAAAAATCGATGTATTTCATTAAAATCTACATAAAAATTGTTCGTTGTTTTGAGTTGCAACAAAAATTCCTTTTTATTTTCGAATCAACGATTTTTTTCATGCGTCAACTTTGAATTATGATTTTTTTAAACATTATTAACAAAAATCTAATGAATATTTTTAGAAATTTTTGTGTCAGTTTTGAGGTATTACTGGTAAAAATAAACCCTCAAAATTTTATCAATATTTATCTGCAACCGTCTTCAAGATATCGTGTTAACAAAAAGGCGACACATACACACACCTGAATAATCACTTAGATCGTTGCAAAAAACATTTATCAACTCAGAAACGTTAAATTAAATCACTTTGAAAATGTTTGAAATTGTAACCACTGCAAAGCTATCTCCATGAGGAAGAATGAACAAGTTTTTTTTGCACATTTTCAAAACATTATAGCTTGCTTAAATATTTTGTTTTCATTTTCAATTTATTGTAGTTTAACACAAAAAATTTACTCACAAAAAACCCTTTTTCAATCTTCAAATTAAAAAACCGAACAGACGACATTAACCGATTTAAACCATTTTTGTTATACTTTTTATAAATGACAAACCATAGCTTTTTTGGCTGGAATCGAAAGATTCGAACAGCACTGAAATGGCTCCTGGCAGTGCCGTTTTAGTGCCGTTTGAACCGCAAGGATTCTCATTCAACATATTTTGCCAGAGATGAATTTTTAAACTTGTTGGAATTAACTTTGAATTCTTTGGAATTCATAATAAATTCTTTGAAATTCTTTGGAATTCATAATAAATTCTTTGAAATTCTTCAGATTTCTGTATAATTCAACTGTACGTTGACAATAAAATATGATGGAAAAAAAATTAAAATCCGGCATATTTTGTCGGAAGGCAATACTTGACCTCTTATTGTTTTTTTTTAATTCTCGGTAAAAAAGTAAAAAAATATGGTAACTTATACCGTTGAGCTCATATTTTATCAAATTAAATCAAAGTCTACATTTTTATGTGAAATTTACCGGGGAATCCTAATTTTAGGATATTTCTTTTGAGGAACTTTTGATAACACCTTCTTCATTCTTATTTTTGGTTTATTCTCATAAAAATTTTCAGGACAAATACTGCTAGGTGCGCAGAGCGTATAGTCTCACAACAGAAATTGGTTATCAAGTCTACAAGTTAGCCACAAATTTTTGCCATAGTTATAATCTGAAAAGATATGGTGATTTCATGATTGGTGGTGATCGGTCTTCCTAAGCAATGGCAGTGTTTAACATATTTTGTTTACTCCGTGAACATAGAAAAAGAATATATTATAAATTATCATAATATAATTACGAAACTTCCTATGGTGCACAATAAAAAAAATTTCAAATGGGTAGTAAAGTGGATGAAGGTCGGTCGGCTTGTAAACGTAATGGTAACGCTGGGTATGGACGAAGAATCAGGGACGGTCGACAATGGGAGACGTAAAGGCCGACGTTCGAACGTATGTGCGCATTTGATGTCATACGCACGTTGTTACCAACAGTCGCAGCGCGAAAACGAAAAAAAAGCAAAACAGCAAAATTGCTTGGACAGTTGGCAACAACGTAGGTATGACGCCACATAGGCATACATATACGTTCGAACGTGGACATTGACGACTCCCAGTGTGGACTTACTCAAAGAATCGACGAGAGTGCTCGCGAGAGTGCATGAATGAGCATTTAGATCGGCGCGTGAAGGAAAGCCAACGCGGCGGACGGATTGAGAATGAAAGAATAGAATAGTCGCGCGTTGAAGATTGCGATGCCATTTAACGCATGCAAGCGGAACTATTTCATCGATTATATAATATCGATCGATGATAAATTTTTTACTCCAGCTGTTTTGTCACATGTGAATAATAATTCAAGTTATATTTTGGACACGTGAAGAGATCTAAACATGAGCAATCCGTTCCCGGTTAATGGAAGTAACAACAATAAAGTGAGTGCAAGCCTATAATACATCAACATTAATTCGCTAGTACATTTCAATTTCAAAACGTAATAAATCAGCAAAATTAAAATTTCAAGGTTAGATTAGTTACAAAATTGACATTTACTATCGGCGAGAAAATTCGAGTCCTCTGACTTTGACGTTCAAAAAGTAAGTGAAGAAAAAATGGTAGCTCAATTA
>JAUMHM010086051.1:0-29684 GCA_032362435.1 Melikaiella ostensackeni | reverse complement strand
CCTATTCTGCATCCATTCCAGAGGTGACTTGGCATGTTTTTGGCACGGGGGTATGGCTTCGAGGTTACGAACCAGTGATGGTTTCGCACCTCCGGGAGCACCAATCACAAGGACAATCATTTCAATCGAATATTATTCAAACAGTCGCTGCAGCTCCCTTATCTGGTCTCGTTACCTCTCTTTCTCTTTCTTCTCCTTGACTGCAATATTGCAGTCAGCAGGTGCCGAGAATCCGATCCTGAACTTAGTTCGTTCCTCGAAGTCAAGGAGAACGATGTCAGGCTTCGAGTATGCAATAGGAACTATTGTCGAGAACTTGTAGTTCCAGTAAATTTAGCACTTCTCGTTCCAGACAATTGACTTTATCTCCCTCAGAGCGTTCGTCAGGGCAGGGTCGCGGCAAATACCATAAGGGCGACATAGATGGTAGTAAAGCACTTTCAGGGCCGCATTGTGTCTGTGGACATAAGTCGTTCCCGCATGACTGGGACACCCAGGTAGTACGTGTCCTAAGTTCTCAGAATGTGCATGACATGCTCTGCACCTATTTCTGAGAACTTTTTAACGCAAAATGCGGGTACGGTATACTAAGGTGGAAATGATACCTGTCCTGGCACGCAGAAATGAAATGCTCTGTGTCTGAATTACGTCCAGATGATTTGAGGGAAGCAAATGTTAGCTCCATCGATGAGAACTGATCTTTTACATTTGTGTGAAAGTTTCTGTGTATTTTCTTGTCGAGGAGATGTTCGAGCAATTTGTTGATCTCTGCTTTCTTAATACGAGCTTTTATAAGTGGAAAATCCAGATGGCGTAATGCACTTTCCTCACTTCTAATGTTGAGATTCAGGCCCAAGGTGTTGGCTGCCTGCTCGGCGGCATTGTGAACGAATGCTGCGTTGCCAGTTACCTCTTGATTCCTTCATTGATGTTATATGTTGAATGCGGCTCTCAGGCACGTCTAGGTATAGGTAGATCTCTTCAGCGCCAAGGTGTCTAAAAGCACTCCCGTCCACGAGCTCAGGGGCCTCGAGAATGCCAGCAAGTGGTCCTCGTTTCAAATGAATCTTGGCATACTTGTCTAATTCAAAGCTCATACCAATTTCTTGTGTGTACTCCTTGACGATCCTCAGAGCATGCTCAAGCTGCTCTGCTTCAGAAGCATAGATCTTCAGGTCATTCATATAAAATAAATAAGTGAACTTATGTTCGCGATAACGAGGCTAGCCGTAACCCACGAGAAATGTGTAGTGCGAGAGATATTGGCAAGAGTGTGATATAAAAGAGGAGAGGGCTCCTAGTGTTGCCCTGAAGGACGCCCCTCTGAAATCTAACGCTGTTTGTAGTAGTCGGGGCCATTGACAGGTAGCACCGGTAGAATGCTGCGTCTCTGCAGACGAATCTGTCGATTAGCAGGTTCTCCCGACATCTCTCGCCAAACAGGTCCGAATGTCCGAACAATCCTATCATTGAGGATGGCTGTGAATATCTTATACAGCGTAGACCTTTCTTTTTTGCAAACCTTTCTCCAAAATACCTCGACCTGCTCTAGTTTGAGCGAGTGGTCCCCAGTAATTATACGGTCTCGGAAAATTCGAAATAGTTCAGAGAAAAACTGTTGATTTTCTCTGATCCACCTCTGCCTCCGCTCTAGATTTCTCCTAGCTTTAGATAGTACCCGTATTCAGGGGCCATACTGGTATCGTAGCACATTAGCAGATCGTCCCACAGTCGACTCGTCCATTCAAATTTATTGAGACATTGCCGGTCCATCGTTTGGACTCTATCTTGATTGGCTCCCCCAACTCTAGGGTAGTCAGCATTGTTGTCCGACCCATTGTCGGGAGCCCTGCGCGTTCGATTGTTTCGAACCGCATTTACGACTGAGTTTAGTGTTATCATTATTGTTCCCACGAGCAACTAGGAAAAGGGTTCGCCCGCTCTCGCAGAGCCCCGCATCGGAGAGTGAGACTGTATACTCTGGGAGATCGTCCGGTATCCCGAGACGTATAATTTTTTTATCTCGAAAACCAGTAGCAAACCAAATCCATTAATTTCAGTGCTTCTGAAGCACACTTATACCTTCATCTGACGAAAAAAAAATTTTAAATGACATTTTTGGGAAATGCGTTTTTCATGTTTATTTTTTTACAAAATTTTCCAAAAAAATTTATTTAATTTAATTTTTTTTTTCAATTTTGAAATGAATCTTTAAAAAAGTAAATTCAGATGTCGAAAAGTTCAATCGGTCAGTTAGAACCGAAGATATGTCATTTTTTTCAAAGTTGTTGAAAAACTTAAAGTTCATATCTCTGCCATTTTTTCGAGTATTCAAAAAATATACTGAATACCCTCAGACTCAAGAATACTCAGATATTTATAAGACTCAACCTCACCGATTGCTTCGATATGGTCCCGGTATGTATCATCAGTCACGGACGCATTTTTATAATGCAGTCAAGTGATCTGATGAGAGTAGTATGCCTAATGTGACATATTGGGCAGTCTGATTTCTTTTTTATTCGACCATCCACGGACTGGGTTGCAGTCAAGTGCATGTTGGGGGCACCTACAGCTTAAGGTGGAAAAAAAATTTCCAGATGTACCGGCTCACCTCAGAACTCCAATGTGAAGTGCGAACATCTGACCGGCTGAGCTACCAAGACCCATTCATTATTATTATTATGAAAAAAATTAAACCTCAGGCACAGGCCAATATGTCTTAGGCATTTTTGGTTATAAATTGGAATTTTTCTGGGCGGAACTTCCTACATGGGGCTGTCTCGGTATGTATCAGCAGTCACGAACGCATTCTTTTAATGCAGTCAAGTGATCTGATAACAGTTTTATACCTGATATGACATATTGGGCAGCCTGGTTTCTTTTTTACGCCTTTATCCACGGACTGGGTTGCAGTAAAGTGCAAAATGTGGGACCTAGAGCTTAAGGTGGGATCCGAACCACCAGGACCTTAATAAAAGTACATAGAAAAATTTCCAGAGGTACCATATCAGGGATCGAACCATGTCGCGTTTAATGCGTGGCAGCGCATCAAGTACTTATCATGATGAGGGTGGAAATTAATGCGCTGCTGTGGCAATCCTGCTGATGTGGTCTGACGCTTATCGCCGTTCAAATCGTTATCAGCAGTTGTGCCTGATGGTCTGACACCTGCCGCCTCTTGACGATGTTCTGGCAAGACAGATCTTAATCTCACTTCGGGTAACCTAGTTCTTGTTGCCTGCCCATCACGCAACTCGCCGTTGCCAACCCGAATGCTGACCCCTCTAGACGAGGTATCAGCGGGGGGGGGCACTGATCTTCGAGTAGCGGCCAACGCCTCAAAAAGTTTTTAAAATTTTCCACTAAGTATTTTTCCCGTTAGGGAAAGGGTGGTTCGCCCTCATAGAGCCCCGCATGCGAGGTTAGGGCTATATACACTGAGAGGGCTCCAGAGACATCACACCCTGATGCCATTTAGCCATCGACAGGGTCGCTCAAACCTCGAATTAGGAGACTGATTGCGAAGAAATTAGAAGGTTTACCTTTAATCTAATATAAAACTTGTTGAAGTTTCGCGTATTTTTATTGTGCATCGTTACATACATTTTATTTCTAATCTAACACATATTTCAAGGAAGTAATAGTGAATAATCCCCCCAAAGGACTCTTATTTTAATCTTTTAAACAAGAAGAGTCAGTGTTTTTTGGTTTCTCGTCATTCTATGTCGTGCAATCGGACGTCGCAGAATGTACAGTCAGGGGCGGAAAACAAATAGGTTAGGCTTGTGTTTCTTAATTGTTTACTAAATTGTTTACTTTATGAAGCATTCTATTAAGATTATTCAATTCTAAAGTACTTAAAATTGTTTATGAATGAAAGCCGGATTGCACAAGTGAGGGGTTTAAACAAAAAAAAACTAAAACCTATAAATCGACAAATACGGAAAAGTATTTTTTTTTAAATTCGGTTCGAAAAATAAGGTAAGAAGCGAAAAACAGAAAATAGAAGTGCAAAGCAAAAAACAAGAATGAAATAGAATCCAAGCGGCGTCAGTTCAGAGAAATTAGCGCGCATAAGTCACAGGTAGAGTGGCGTGATCCAAAAAATGTCCCACGCTTTCCCGCCCCGAATGTATGTGTCCATTACGTGGTCAGGTCACGTTTCCCTCCAAGTAGGAAAACCGAGACGCTCACATATGTTAACGTTTCGGTTTGCACTCACCATACTCACCATACTATAAGAACTAGATGTGTCTGAAATTACTCGATCTGATTTTAAAGCGATTTTTACGTGAATCTAATGTCAGATTTTTCGACGATCGACGCGCGGCCTGTCAATTTGAAAAAATTCGATCGCATCTGTGGTGCATCGAATGTCGGTTTTTAGGCATTCAACTACCCTACATCACATTGATTTCTTAAATCCGATCCGACTAAAATCGAACTATTTCAAATCGACCAAAGGCATTTTACACCGATGCATGCGGCTCACGTATTTCGCCGTTAGATGTATAATTGAATATTGTATTGTATTGTTTTGTTTTTATTGTATTATTATATATTATTATGTTTATTTATGTTTTTGTTTATTATTATGTTTATGTTTTATTGTTTATGTTTATTATTATAAATATATATATATATATATTATCATATATTATTTTTATTATATTATTGTATTGTATTTTATTTGCTCTTCCTTATTGGTACAAAAAAATAACAGCTAATAAGAACCTATTTTCACAAGTGACTAACAATAAGACCTTTTCATTTAAATTTGTAGTTTATGACGTCGTCTAAAATTTTGAAACTTCTCTAAATTGAGCCGTTCTCTACGAAAACGACTTAAGTCGACCTCTTTTGTTTTTAAGGAGAACGGCTTTCCAGATTCTCTGACCACTAAAATTCATGTTCCTATGGGTTTTGGACTTTTTTGTAACTTTAAGATTTTTAGTGAATTTTATAAGTGTGTGCACACAGTCGGACGCTCATTTCGTACGGCTGGGCCCGTGTCAAAATATCGGCTATTTCAAGAATACGATTTTTTTATCTCTGAACAAACTACTCAAATGAACTCACTGTTGATCAGAATTAACGAAGATAGATTTAAAGAACGTAAAATTTATATTTGAAATTATTATAAACAATTTATTGAAGCAAATACTCTGCTATATTATGAGAATGTTATTTAGTAATAAAAAATTGTCATAGATAAAAGATCTGTAAACAATTCATGAAGTTTTAAACAATTTTTCAATCTATCGAGGCCTATGGGCAGACAAACTGATTAACTGGAGTATTTGCTTAAATAAATTATTTTCAACAATTAAATGAAATGTTCATCATTTTTATGTTTCTTAAATCCATCTTTAATAATTCTGACCAACCTCTCAGTACAGTTACCTCTCATATTATTAGGGACTTCACTGGGGCCTAGGGCCCCATAAACCCTCTAACGGCCCTGTTCACTATCAATAATACAATAATTTGACCATTCATTACCCTCCTATATCACCTACGCGCAAAATATTTAATTTTCTTAGAAAAATGTAATAATGATAGTCTCTAATAAGTGTTTCCCGTGAAAAAACTTATAATTCTCTCCACGTAATTGTTTACAAAAACCTATGGAAATGATAAAACTTTCATTTTATTGCCTCATTTTTTCGAAAGATGATATTATTCGGCAAAAAAATTTAAAAACTGATCACACTTACTCGTAACACCTTAGGATACTACATTTTTTCTCTTTGCGTTTTCTCTGTTTGCACTTTTCCGACTCAAGTTGTTCTTGCAGAGACCGGCTCAATTGTGCTTTGATATAAGCTCTTTACTGAGATATTTTCGGGAAAATTTATTATTTAAAGGAAAAGTGGAAAATGACTGGGACTTGAAGTGGTCAATTACCCAAAACTACGTACATAGATTATTAAAGAAAGACGATGATACAATATAGAAAATTGGACTCGAATAAAAAATGTAATTCTTTATCCATGATAATATAAAGGACCTAATTAAAAAACTTCCTTAGGGTTTCCTAGTCACATATGTTACTAGACTAGAATGCACACATCTAATAACCAAATAAGCTAGACTGCGGAAATTATTAAAGAAAAGATAAAGGAAAATATTGCAAATTAACTTGAGATCGGAAAAAACAAAGAATATTCAAAATTGGCGACTTCATTAGAAACCGAAAGTAAAAAGAGGAAATTAGGCAAACTCCAGAGGTTGGGATAGAAAATATTGTAAATGAAGAAAGAAGCGAAAACGAAAATATAGAAAATATACTTGATAATTGGGGAATATCAGATGAGTTAAGCTATAGATTCGAAGAATTAAATGTATCGCGAAAAGAATTAAATTCGCTAGATAGAAAAATTGGGAATAAAAGACAGGAACTAATGAGATTAGAAAGAGATAAAGACTAGAAACAAGTCAGTTAGAACGAGAAGAAATGCTACGAAATATAAGAGAACGAATTGAAAAAGAGAGAATAGAAAAAGCTAGATTAGGATGAGAGTAATTACGACAGAAAACGGATAGACAAGGAAAAAAGGAGAAAATAGATGATAGAACGTTTTATTTGTTGTTTTCTCAAAAGTCGGTAAAGTATCAGAACAGGGACTTCTTCACGTTTTGGAAAATAACAAATTAATATAAAATTACAATATTTTTGCAATGCTAAACCTCATGTCATTTGTGCAAAACAGAAATTAGTGATAATATTACAGTTTTAGCACTACACTACAAACAGTTCCCCCTCAAACTTTGAGTTCGATTAAAAAAATTATCCAGCTATCGCAAGCGTATTGGAGTTTCAAAGAGCGAAGAGGGCAAAATTAGTTTTACATACCTGATACATTTTTAAATATGTGAAGGGCGACACTGCATACAGGCATAAGTGCCAAAACTCGAATTTTACAGGAGGCACAAAAAAATGTCTAACTTTAATGCTTTTTATTTTTAAAAAAAAACGAGAAATTATTTTCGAGCTATGAATATAATTGTTAAAATGTCAAGAATTATGAGCATCGTATTTGGAACAATAACTTTTTAATTCTAATTAGTCTCATATTCAAAACTTATATTACTTTTATTAAATGTTAATTTATAAATATATATATATATAAATAATTATTAATATTTATTATTATCTTATACATATAATTATAATTGAAATTATATTAATTTTTCATTATTATTCACTTTCATTCTGTTTTTTTTTACTTTACTTATTTTATATTTCATTAATAAATTACTAATATATTATGTACCATATTATTATAATTATAATTATAAGTAATAGTATATATTAATCTCGTATATTAATTTTATATTATTTAATTAAATTTCGCATCTCAAAACAAAGTCAAAATTGATATAGAATAGCTGCGCATTGTTCAACGGGGCAAGTTGTTATGGACACATCGTGCCACACGGCAGGGTAACAACTAGCCCCGTACTACACATGTGACAACTTTATAAAATTTTCGCATTATACATTGAAATGGGCTAATGAAGACTAATGAAGAATAAAAAGGGCGAATCGAGACTATCACATAATATTCCCAAACGTCATTCAATTCATAATCACGAAATAATCAATGACTCTGATTTTAAATAATCATATTAGACCAAAAAATAACGATCGAAAAATATTTACTTAGGTGGTGCGCGACTACGTAGTCCTTGTTTACAAACACAGAGACCGGGTGCTCGGATGTCATTGAAAATAGTCGTCATATTGGCGGATTGGCTCAATAGTCGAGAAGTACCAAGAACATATCGCTGTCTCTGTTTCTTTTGACCATGAAGTCATCTGAACAACTTACCCCCGGAACTTTAGGCCCCAGCCTTCCCTCCATAATTCCACTTACACTGACTAAAAATGTCTAAAATTTACGTTTTTCTTCGTTTTAAACAGCCTTAAAATTCATGAAAATAGTATTTGAAATATGATGAAATCACATGTTCTCAAGCGAGATGAATTCTTCCAAATGAGACCAACAAACTAAAGAAAGCTTAATTTTTTACTTTGTTATGGTCGAAAATATGCACACATATTTTGAGAAAAATGAAAAATGACAGATTGAATAGTTTTCATCCCTTCTTTTTTTATTTTTTACTTCTTTGACAGCAAGAAGAATACGGAGTAGACCTCAAATGATTCAATCCTGGCTTTTAAATAATACAGTCATATTTATTACGGCTTTATATCAATTTCACTAATATGTAGAAGAAGGAATAGGTTTTAGATCAATCTAGAAGTCGCGTGTTGTTCATTCAAACGACACACTCGTCCCACAACACCGCTCCGAAACGGGTCGCAGATCAATCTCTCTAGCAATCACCCCAGGTAAAGAGCTTTGCAAAGCCATTATACTAATCCACTAAGAAAATCTCTTCAGGCGAACCCATCAGTATCCAAAATCTTTCGTTTCAGGCATCACTCTTCTTCTTATAAACAATTGTCCTCCATATATCCCTATCCTTGCACACATTTTTTGCTTCCGTTACATCCAAGCATCGTTTCATGCATGCTCTTTTGTTTCTACGACTCCTTATATCCCTTCGCTGCAGAGTCTCATCCACACACTCCAATCATTCTCTCTTCGGTGTACATCTGGGTATGCTACCACTCACTTTACCTCAATACACTTGATTCGTTAAACGTTCTTCATTCATTCTCTCAACATGACCAAACCATCTCATCAAATTTCTTTCACTGTTGTCATACAGTGTTTCTTCTACACCACATTCTTTGAGATACCACTCATTACTGACTCTGTCCATTAGCGGATTACCGCACATATTCCGCAGGAACTGCATGCCAACCACATTCACTTTACTCCTATTCTTTTCTTGATACGTCTTGGTCTCGCTACCGTACAGTACAGCGGGTGCAAGTACAGAGTTATATATTGCAATTATAGCTTTATTGGTTATATTTTCACTCCTTGTAATAGCTTGTATACTGCCGATAATCTTTCTACCCTCGTTTATACATCTGGATTTCTCTGCATCTATCTTTCCGTCAGCAGCACTCTTACACTCGCTTCACTACCATTATATATTGCTTTTATTGCTTTTAGAAGCCAACCATTCACTCCATACTCTTCACTCGCTTCACTACCATTATATATTGCTTTTATTGCTTTTAGAAGCCAACCATTCTCTCCATACTCTTTCAGAACTGCCCAAAGTTTAGATTTATTCATCTTATCTAAAGCTTTCTCCGGATCAAGAAATGCACAGAAAACTCTTTTCTTTACTCGCAAACTTTTTTCTATGATCTGTCTCAAGCTAAATATCTGATCCGCACATGATCATTCTGGCACAAATCTACTTAGGACTTCTCAGATCCTTTTCTTATTTATTTCCATGATCTTTCCAGTAAGTATTTTGGTAAATATTTTTCCCACGGTACTTAGCAGGCTAATCGCTCTATAATTAGTACAGTCGCCTTTATCATCCTTTCCCTTGAAGATTGGGACGATAATCGCATTTCCTCAATCATTTGGAACTTCACCATTTACAGCACACGTATTCATAAATTTGCTCAGCCACAAAAACAAATATCCGCCACCGCTCTTAAGCATTTTAGCGGTGATCCATCCACACCAGCAGCCTTGCCATTCTTTAGTTTCTTGATCATGGATATAATGTCGTCGATACAGATTGTTCTTTTGCTACCTACAGCGGGATTGTCTAACGTATCCTCTTCAATGTCAAGGTTATCATGCTCCATAGCTTGACCTCCGTACAATTTCTTGAAAAAACCTCTCATACAGTCTTTCACTTTGTCCGAATCCATACCATTTCACCATCAGCATTCTCCATTGCGACTACCTCAGTGCTATTACTTCCTTTCCTAATCTGCTTAACACATTTCCAAAATAATTTATTTCCTTCAAAATCATTTTGCATTTTTTTATCTTCTTTCGCTTTGATTTTATCCTTGCTTTCTTTGACTAGTATCTTGACTATTTTTCGTTTAATCCCTATAATCCTTTTTTAATCTAGTCCTTTCCTTGTGGCTGAGACCTTTCATATTTAACATTGTCGAGTACGCTGGCTTTTTCTTGTTGATAGCCACGCAGATTTCATCATTCCACCGAGCATCTCCAGCACTTCTTCCTACAGCCGCAGTACCGCACACTTCAGATGCAGTCTTAAAGATGCTATCACGTAGTATTATCCATGCACCCTCTACATTTTTATTGTCTAATTCAGTCTCCCAGTCTTCTTCAGTATGTCCTGAATATTTATTCAGCTTTTCACGATATACCAATTGTACTTGTGGCTCCTGCAAATTGTCTATCCTAAATCGCGTCTGCTTTGATTTATTATTAATTCTCCTCCACCCTTGACCTAGGCTTATTCTTGAAACTAAGAGGTAGTGATCCGTTCCGGATTCAGAACCTCTCATAACCCTTGTATCCCTTACAAGCCCTCTCAGTCTCTTATCCGCTACAACAAAGTCAATGATACTGTGGCTTTCGCCTCTGCATCAAGTATACATGTAGATCATTTTACGTTTGAACCAAGTATTTGTAATAAACAAGCCTTTTTCTAAGCATAAAGTAATCAATTTATCCCCATTACCGTTCGTTTTTGGGTCTGCGAAATGACTCAGTACCCTGTCAGCACCTTAGCGTTGCACACCAACCCAGTCGCAAGAACCTAATATATCATTTAAAAAGTCCCAGAAAGTACCTTTTACATCCCTCTTGTCACCATCAACTGAAGCGTAGCACGCTATAATAAATAGCCTTCTGATTCTCACTTTCATTATAACCCATGGTAATCTAGGAGACACACATTTATACTTTTTGTCGAGTTGTTTTGCTCTCTCATTCATAATCTACCTTTTTCCTTATACAAAATTAAAAATATCAAAAAGGTTAATTGAAAAAATGCATTCCACTTTGAATTGGTAATAAAAAAAACAATTGTTTGAATAAATACTGACTATTGTTGATGGATTATGATATTTGATACTCATAAAAAGAATTCCTATCAAATAGCGAGTAATTTAATCTAATAAAATCAAAGATTGAATAAAATGCGATCAAGCTCAATTAACTGAACTTGAAATGAATTATGAGTAGTATCATATTACATAGTCAGCATAGTTGCTTTACGCGCAATGGGAAGGAATTCGATTTTCAACAAAAGAAGTGCATTTTAGCAATTCTTTCTATCCACTTGTCCAATTACCCCTGTCTCCGAAATTTCATTGCATGACATTTTCAAAGTTTCTAACCAGCCTAAATCCCTACCAGTTTGCATCCTGTCACAAGTCGTAGAGGAGAAGAACTGAAATCCAAATTGTGGGGTCTAACGAGCTTTTCGGTACCTTCCGGATCTCTTCACCTTTGGTAAGGGTTAGGCACCCGTCCGCGGTTCGAAACGTTGAGAAAATTTTCTCGTGCGGACGTAAAACCAGGAATCTCCTCCAAACGGAAAACATGCAAAGAAGTCAAACCGTAACCCGCTTACTCTGGGCTGTGCGGATCGCCTGACGTTGCATCCGTCCGTATTTCGGCGCATCAAAACTCGTGTTTGATGACGGACAAGAATAGTTCTGAATCTCTTGCCGACGAGTGCCTAATCTGATTTTTTTTAATTAGTAAAATTTAGCTTTGTGCATCGGATAGTTGAGTGGTCACGCGGTCATACCGTGGAAAATATATCCCTCCGAATATCAAAACGGAGAGGATATGTTTTCGTGAAATGATTACCTATAATCTTGGCAAAGAAAGAGTGACAGAGAGTGAGTTAGGTGTACAAGAGACTTTCCCTCTCTAGGCTAAGAGCCAATCAATAGCTCTTTTCTTTAATTGCACAGTAAGGATAAAATTGTAGTGTGTGAGTGGGAATGCATCCAAAATAACCGTGGATGCCAAGGACAATATAGTAAAATTCGCCCACTTCCGTCAGGAGCGGTAGGCTAAGTCTACAATAAGGTAATAAACAGAAACTGTATCGTTTCACAATGGTAACTTTTTTTATATTCTTCATACAGTAATCTTGAGTTGCTCTCAAATGAGCATATTTTAACAGTTGCGCACCCTTCCATTACAAGAAGTTTTTTTTACCAGACTGAATAAATACTTCTTTAATGTGAATCTTTGGACTAACTTAAATTGTTTCAATTTACATACCTTCTCTTCCTATCATCTCACAAAATTTAACAAAAGTAGTTTGAGCGAAAGAAATTTCAGAATTCTAAAGAAATAAGGGAGAACGAAACCCACATTAAATAATTTGGAGTTAATTTGTAAAAAAAATTAATCCACAGTCTGTAGCCTCCACGTGCCATATAATGAACATCATACAAACATAATTATTAAACCAATTTCTTCATGTAAAAAAAATAAACTTGGTACTGAACAGAACCTAAGGTGTTATAAATGGATTGTGCTGTACACTGGAGAGTATAGTCGAAAAGTTTCCATAAATTCCCAAGAAGCCTCCACAAATTTTTAAAACTCTCCATGAAGCCATCGTGAATTGCGTTGTCAATATAAGAAATGCCCAAGTAAAGAATATTTAAAAATACTGCAAAATATTGGAAAATTTATTTTTTGCAGGAGATAAAATACTACAAATGAAATACTCATCGTGAAATGTGTTGTGAATAAGAGAAATGCCCACTGCACGTAAACAATATTTAAGAACAATGAAAAATATTGAAAAATAAGAGCGTGGAAGGAGCTGACAAATTTTCTGAATGTATTATTTAGGAAAGCGACCTGTTTCGCACCCTAGTATGTTAGCGGCTGCTTACAAGAGGACCCTTGACAAGAAATTTGAGATTCTTACAGGGCTAATTGACGAAATTCTTTAAAATTTGCTGCGTGTATTCGTAGAACCTGTACTTTTTCAAAACTAAGGCCCTTGAAAAATTTTTGTTTTACTGAAGATAAAATAATACAAATTAAATACTTATCGTAAATTGTATTGTCAATAAGAGAAAGAAACTCGACGCTTTAGGGGAAAGAAAACGGAGAATCGTCTCAGAATTCAGGGCATTGAACGAGAAAGTTATAGGAGATGCTTACCCTATACCTAACATATTTGATGTTTTGGATCAATTGGGCCAGGCCCAATATCTCCCTGTGCTTGACCTAGCAAGTGGGTTTCACCAAATTAAAAGACACCCTGCCGACCGGGCCAAGACAGCTTTTTCAACAATCCTTGGTCACTTTGAATGTCTAAGATGCTTGTCGGAATCAAAAACGCGCCAGCAACCTTTCAGCTTCTCATGGACACTGTTCTTAAGTGGATGCAAGGATCAGAAGTTTTCGTATACCTAAGTGATATAGTGCTCCACTCTGAAATCCTTGAGGAACATGACGTGAAACTTTGTCGACTTTTAGATAGACTTAGAAAAGCAACTCCAAAACTTCAGCTTGATAAATGCAAGTTCCTCAGGACTGAAGTATCATATCTAGGGCACATCATTAGTAGAGACGGGGTTAAACCTAACCCGGCAAAAATATCAGCAATTAAAAATTTCCCACACCCTCTGTACTTCTATGAGTAACCCGTGCTTTTGTACCCCGATTTCAATAAAATGTTCAAATTAACCACCGATGCTTCTGGATATGCAGTTGCGGCCATGCTAAGTCAAGAGCATGAGAAAATTTATACATTGCCTACTTTAAAAAATGCTGAACGATTGCGAGAAGCGATATTTTGCCAAGGAAAAAGAAAGCTTCGCGGTACTCTATTCAGTAACAAACTTTCGCCCATATCTATATGACCGAAAGTTTATCCTAGCGTGCGACAATGAACCAGGTCACTGGATGAACTACATCGAAATACCAGGCTCAAGACTCATTCGATGGCGTCAACCGCTCAAGGATTATACTAACGATTTGAGTACAAAAAGGGAAAATTAAACCGAAACGTCGAGTCCTTCAAAGGAAATCCGGTAATAGAAAGCGAAATTTCAGACAAACCTGATAGCTCATTTGACGTTGATGACGTTCAACTCACGGATTCTAAGAAAACCGAAAGAATCATGTGCATTCACAATATATCTTTAACTTCGAGGGTTTTCTCCATGAACCATTTGTCAAGTGCAAAACCAAAACAATTGCCTAAGAAGTAAGCTATCTCTCAAGATGTTTTATTAAAGGCTAATCCTCAAGTGAGGACATTAGAACCCAAAGAGGTATCCTCAGTCACTGGAACAAGTAAATCCGACAACGTAACTAATTAGAAAAATCTCCACCTTCGCATGCTGCAAAGATCAAAGCAAGAAAAAGGTTACAAGCTGGTTGCGTCGTGCTGAATGTAGAGTGCCTAAACCCAGGTTAAATAAAATATCCGCGCAAATAAGTAATTCATCCTCCAGTGATCAGAGCACTATTGATTCTAACGACTCTGATGCTCCTGTATTTAGAAAAAGCCGTAGCGTATTACCAGACTTTGAGTTAACAATTCCCTCCATACAAGAGGATGAATCCCACAAAAATTCAGTCTCGAGTACGGTACCCCAGAACCCTTGTTTTCCAACGACTGGAAAACTAGATACAATAAACCCGTAAAAAATAGAGCCGAGTTTGAACAAATGAAGTCAACTATCGGATCCATGGAAATAATGTGAAACCATGCTCCAGGGCATGAAGGAATCGCTGGAAATGAGATGGCCGATCAACTAGCTCGCGCCGGAATCGAAAAAATCACGTCACCCAACGAGGAAGACGCCGAAGAAAAAAACGAGTCTCAAGATCTACAGGAGATAACTATTGATGCACCATCACTACTTTCAGATAGTGAGATAAGTGGTAATTCTACAGAGGACAAGTCTCAGCTCCAAAATCCAAGAAAATCATTTCAAAAGTCCTCTTCCTGCTAGAATAGATCCCTCGAAGAAAAAAGGTCCTCACTATGGGACTATGAATGCATGAAAGTTACAGTCGTGTCCGAAGGAGAAGATGATTCAGAACTTCTTCAAGCCTTAGAGGCTTTTGATCCTTGAGGTCATTATGATGATGATGAGTTCTCTACACAAGTCCGGAACTTTCTGGACAAATACTAAGATTAGGTTTCAGAACAAACTGTTAATACTCCTGAAAAAGAAAATCAAACGGAACCTGCTGATGAACATACGCGCCCCCCCCCCACTTCTGAGTCAATGGGCGAAAATCCAAGAGTTCCTTCGGAGGACGTCGCACCAACCCGGGACTCTCATAAAAGTTCCGGGATGGTGAGAAAAAGTATTGTACGATTTCACGACGTCCCCGATGTGATCAAATCTTCTATTGTCAAAACGCAACCATCTAGACGATCGTTACATCCTCCCTCCTTGCAACTGAAGTACGACCGGAAGCGAACTCTACCCCTTTTCCAAGGAACGAGAATAACCAAGAACCACAGATAAAAGAAGGTTTAAGTAAAAAGAAACCAGAAAGAAGGCAAGGCGATTAGAAATACCGAAAAGCAGCTCAGCACCTGCAGCTGCAACCCCAAGCCTCATCGTTCCTTCTATTCTTACAAATGATCCCGGTATCAATGTCTCAATCCCCTACATTGATCCTCCAATGTCCTCTCCATCTGAGGAGGATGCCAAATTCGCGTTTTGTGTAGAAGATCCAAACATTGTTCATCACTGGACAGAACCCCTCACGTACAGACATGACAACTATGCATGCTTTATTGCCACTGGTCGCGAGCCCACAAGTTTAATTGCAAAACTTCTTATAGCCATAGAGCGTCTCGATCCTCAGGAGTTGTGAAGGATAACCAAAAAAACTTGTCGTATGACTGACTCAGGCGATTTGCTATGAAACTTGCCATAAAACAAGATGACCAAAGTTCTTACGGATATTTTCAGAGTGGTGATATCACCACCGTCCTTCGTTACGGAAAAATCGAGGTTCCCCATTCAGAAAATCGAAATAAGATAATCACGGAATGTCATTCTAGCCTCATGGGAGGTCACAAATGTGTGACTGAAACTTACCGTCGAATCCGGAAACATTAAACATGGTCTGGCATGCGCGATTAAATATGCGAGTGCATCAGGGGCTGTAAGAGCTGCCTCGAAAAGAATCTCGTTAGGGATAAGACACGCGAACAAATACTAATCACGGATACTTCATTCGGAGCATTCGAAATGTATATCTCGACAGCGTGGGAAAGTTGGCAACGACACCGAGTAGAAACCGTCATATGGAGCACCCAAATGTGTTCTCACGGACCGAGGGGGTAGTTTTCTTAGCGATCTAATGAAAAAACTAGAAAAGTTGTTTCACATCAAGCCCTTGACAACATCTGGATATCGACCTCAAACCAATGGATCGTTGGAGAAGAGTCACAGCGTGTTGATCGACTACATGAAGTACTACGCAAACATTTATGACGATTGGGATTGACTACTCCTTTTCGCCATGTTTGCGTATAATACGTCGGTTCACGAGGCGACCAATTTCTCTCCATACGAATTGGTTTTTGGTCAAATGGCCAGAACAGCTACCCCTTTCCCTCAGGGTGAAGAACTCGAGACCTAAGGGTCACACCTTCGAGATCTGATGATTAGAAACACAGAGGTTCAGAAAATTGCCGCGAAAAATTTGATCCAAGGTGAATTTCTATCAAAAGCTAGATATGATCAGAAGGCTCTATCTCTAAACGGTAAAATAGGCGACAAGGTGTATGTCCTACACAGCACTAAATATGAAAACTTCTCCGATCAGAGTCACGGGCCCTACACTATTGTTGGCTTTACTGACCATACGTGACCTTAGAACATGAAAATGGGGAACGTTTCATGAAGCACGCAGATAAGCTCCTACGTGTGCACAGCTAAAGGCAACAAGGACTATCTACTTAAGTACAGAATAAACGTTGAAGTTGATAACGTGCCATTTAAATTAAAGGGAAAATTGAATGAAAATAAAAATAGTCAAATAAAATTTCATCATTAGTTTCTTAAAAATGTAATAACCCTTAAATTCAATGGCGTGCGTTCGGCTTTCCCCAAATAAAAGTTGAAAATCAAATTCACACACTTTTTCCGATTCAAAATGAAAATGTCCAACCTGTGGTTCTTGCTGTTCTTATATACCTCGAGAACGTTATGCCAGGACACCAAAAGGCAAACCCCTGATAATCTACCATTCAAAGCCAATACAGGGATTTATTTTGAACACCTAGGATGGATAAAATGCTGTATCAGCATTTGGAGGATAACGGTATTTCTAGATGTTATGAAGCTGGAAACATACCTGGATAAATTGCAATTACAAGTGGAAGGAATGCCCTCTCACTGCGGATATCTGACGGGACCTGACTGCATCCGCACCATGGAGGAATACCAACATGGAGCCAAAAATCTCAGTTGCCCAAAATCTTCGACAGGAGTTAAGATAAATTATGGAACTTACTCGTCAAGCAAAAAAATTCGTAAAAATAAGACTACCAGGAGGCATGAGGAGACGACGGAATACACTCATGCTAGACTTCCTAGGAGGAATCGTGGGATCCATGGCTGGTCTCCCCACGTGTGACGATGGACAACAAATTGAAGAAAAGATAAAGGACCTTAAGGACGCCTCCGCCAATATCTCGCACATAGTAGGCCAATAAACGCACATCGTTCGAGTTCAACTGGATGAGATTCATCATGAAATGGAGATCAAGATGAGGAAACAAGATGATCTATAAAGAGAAATTATTATTCGTACAGCAACCAGCAAAATCCTCTGCGAAAAAGGTACACTTGAAATCCTCCTAGACATTCCACTATTAGACAGGAAGGATTATAGTATATACCAGTTGCATCCAGTGCCAATAATCCAGCCCATCTTGAGAAATGGCTCTGAAAGAGCATATGTTCGACCAGAATTTCCTTATGTTGCAGTTCAGGAATCTCACAAAACATATCTTCTTATGAGCGCACAAGACAGAAATCAAGCACCTATTTTCCTTGGATTTATACTTATTTTCTAGAAAACAAAATTGGCTTCTCACGTTGTTTCTAATTTTGGACTTCAAAGTTTTTGTTGCATTTATACTATTTGGTTATGCATTATTATTATTGTTAGGGTTGAGGCCAAAAGAGCCCCTAATGCTTGAGTAATTCCACAGACGACAGAGGGGGCTATCTGCGAGCCCTATCGTATGCCTATGATAGTTGAGGTTTCCCGTGCCCTATAAACATTTCTGTTAGGACCTTGACTTCATTCCTACCAAGCTTGCGTAATTCCGCAGCTCGTTTAAAGTTCAATTTAAACCCAAAAGTGTTTTGGCCTGTCTGCAGCCAGTGGCCTTATTCCACTCCTTCTGATGTTTCTCGGTCAGTCAACTGTTAATTTCTTCAGTGACCAACCTACTGCAAATGCCTACGACTGGTTCGGGACCAGTGAAGTTTTCTCTTACTGCAAGTTTTGCCAGCCTTTGCGAAATCGCATTACCTTTAATGCCACTGTGTCCAGGGATCCAAAGTAGAGTCACTTGGTTTTCCGTCGCTCGATTGTTCAGTGCCCCAAAGCACTTCCATACTAGTAGCGACGTAGTCGTTGTTCCATTCAGGGCCACTATAGCTGTGGCATAGGCTCCCATCGGGATTGTGGAACGCATTTCACTCCTTCTACAATAGATACCGGCTTCTGCTTTCTCCTTGTTCTTGGAGCCATCTGTGAAGCAGTTGTTCCCATCACTAGGCAGGTATGCCTCACTGGCAGCCCATTCCTCTTTCGTGGATAGGCTGACTCGATACTTCTTGTCGAAGAGGTAGCAAATAGACGTTTTGTCCCTGACCATGCTCAAGGTCGGCTTACTCGCGATATCGGTTGGGATCCGGAATTCTGTCGAGATCCTTCCGCCATTCACCATGTTTATCCTCCAGGCTGCCTTCGCAGCCATGGCCTTGATGGTGAGATGGAGGGGCTCTAATTCTGTTAGTGCCGCCAATGCCGCCGTGGGTGTGGACTTCGAAGCACCAGTGACGCCTCTTAGAATCAATCCCCTGATTCTTTCCCGTTGAGATTTCACAGTGGACAGTTCGACCCTGCTCCACGAGACCACCGCCGCATAGGTTATCCTGGGTCGCAGGATCGCAGTATAGATCCACATCAGTGTCTCCGGTTTCGAGCCCCAGTTTTTCCCTATGACTCTCCTACAAAGCCGAAAGGTCGCCATGAGCTTTTTACACTCGTTTTTCAGGTGCTCGCTCCATAACAGCTTCTTATCCTGGATGACTCCTAGGTATTTAGCTCGTTCAGTGATACTCAGTTGTTGCCCTCCCAGTTTTAGTGTACTCGTGGTCCCCCACTTGAACCGTCTAATAAATACAACCACATCAGTCTAAATGGGATTGACCGATAATCCGGTCTTCTTGCATCAGGTATCCACTATCTTCAGTGCTTGCTGCATTACGCCGAAGAGCGCATCCAGATGCTGACCGCGCACGATGACCAGTATGTCGTCCGCGTTGCCTATAGCGTGGTAGCCTTGTCTCTTCGGTAAATGAAGCAGTTCATCAACTACCAAGCACCACAGTAGGGGTTATAAAACGGCTCCCTGCGGGCATCCCGAGTCAACAGTTCCACATAAGTTGGTATCACTCTTAGTCGTTGTTAGGTTCCTGTTGCGCAACATGTGGTAGGTCCATTCTACGACTGCATTTGACACACCATGTGCAATCATGGCCGCCCTAATCACCTCTCTAGAGGTGTAGTTAAAGGCTCCTTCGATGTTCATAAAGGTTCCAATCGCGAAGCCTTTCTTCTTCAGTTGTCCTGTTGTTGTCAGTTGTCTCTGCCCCTTTTTCGATGTCTGTGCAAAAGCTGGTTCAGCTTTCTCGCTTGGCCTTACGTATTGCACCCCTGTAATCATCCCTCATCATCGTTCCACCAGTGTGTCTCCCTTGCCTCTTGGATTCTTGTGGGTCGACAATTTCTTCATAAGCAGATTTTATGGCCTCCGTGAAAGTTTTGGCATCCATCTCTAGGGTGCCCACATCCCTAGTTGACTTGGGCACCTCTGAGAGTGCACTCCCTAATTCAGTGAAATACTGAACGCAGTCCGTTCTTCTTTGATTTCTGACCCACGTGGGACCCGAGGATACGGTAGATTCCAACTCGAACTCTATCTGTGAGTGATCTGAAAGAGTGGGTTCGTTCGAGACTCTCCACTTCTTCACTTTATTTCTAAAACTACCGGTACAAAGGGTAATGTCAATGACCTCTTCCCAGACCAAGTTGTGAAACGTCGGGGTGACCCCCGTGTTGAGAATATCTAAATCAGTGGTTATTAAATATTCCAGTAGATCATTCCCTCTTGAATTAGTATCCGTGCTACTCCACAATGCATGGTGGGAGTTAGCATCGTACCCTAACAATAGTGAGGGACAAAGTCAAAGACAAAGTTGACTTCTATCGCCAGAATGCAGGCCCTTGGTTTGGCCGCCGTGGGATCCCTGTAATAAAAACCAGACCCCCCCTCCCTCTAATCCCCTAATGATATCCCTGACTAACCAAGGTTCTTGGATTAGTGATATACCTGTGTGCTTCACAGCCATGCCCCTCTGCAGAACCGCAGAGGCGCCTTTACTGTGATGCAAGTTATTTTGGATAATGGTTAGACCGGGAGCAGCTATTTATGTCTGCCCCCGATCATCCTTCGTCCCAACAGGCTCCTTTTGTCCCTGACCGGCAACCCTAAATTTGACCTGGCCAAGGTGGTAGAAGGGCCTGTTGTTGAGGACCGCAGCAGCCCTTGTCTGGGACTCAGGAAATCGCACAACTAAGAGTTTCTTAATTCCTCCCACTGTGCCCTCCTCCTGAGGCCGGTCGTGTCTGACGATTTGCCAGAACGATGTCTTCCGTGAGAGGTTGAATCCCTCCAGGCGCCGAAGGACCACAGATGGACCTTCCAGTTTACCTGGGATCCACGCTGTAGCCCTCGACATCTTTTGGAGCAATTTAACTTCACCCACTTTGAGGTCTGCACCTTCCCAGGGCCTTGTCTCGGCCACTGTGTTCTGCAGCCAAGCTTTAGCCGCTGGATCGGCTGCGACAAATATGAACACTCTTCCCCTACAGAAGGAGGTCTCAAATTTTGGCCACTGATTTGGGGACACTCTTTCGAGCGCCCTTTAAGTGGCACTTATAAAGAGCTCGAACTGCTCCGCAGTGAGCATCAAGTCCGGATAGCTGGTTATCGGCATTGTTATTGCTGATGCTCCAGCACCCGCAGCCACTATTCTAGCCTGTTGCGCTTGACTCTTCAGTTTTCTTTTCAGAGAATCGTTGATGCCTTCCTTTTTTCGGAAGACTCCTTGGTCGCTTTCGTCTCCAAAGCCTCACTCAGAGGGACGGTCGATCCCTCAGATCCAAATAGAGCTGGGGGCACAGCCGCCGCCTGAGTTTGGCTGACCAGAGAGACAGATAGATTGGAAAGGTTTGTGCTAGACCCATTCAGGCCTAACCCCATTCCTCCCTCCGCTACCTCCCTTCCTTCTTTCTTTGTATTTTTGTGATCCATTTTACTCCCACGAGAAGCTAGAGAAATAGATGGTTCGCCTTTGCAAAGCCTCGCATGCAAGGGTAAGACTAAAATACTCGAGGAGGTTGTCCAGTATCCCCGAGAGGCCGTTAGGACACTTTCGTACCCATAGGTGCAAAAGTGCCAGGGACACGATCACTCAACGCCCCTGGCTTAGGTGGGTGGTCACATTGAGTGAAGCACTCAATGAGTGTCCGTTCGTGGCCCACCACACCAACGGAGGGCTGTTTCTCAGTCGCAATGCGGGCCGTAGGTCATGTGTATTTTTTCAAAAAATAAATATTTGATCACCAAAAATTAAGGTCAAAAATAAATTTGACCTTTTTTTTGAAATGAGACACTTTTTTTCAATCTTAGAAGTAAGCTCAGGTTTATTCCTATAAGACCATATAGATTGAAAAGTGGACTTAGAACTTTTTATTCATGAAAATAAGCGTTGAGTACTCCGGTACACTCATGACGCTGATCCTCGTGCTCCGTGACGCTCCATGGTGCCTTCATTATATTGTTTTTACGAAAAGTAATAATATATGCTAGTATATACGATCGCTCTATGCATTTTACAAGGTTGAGACTGTCATTATTCAAATTCCTGCATTACGTTCACTAATAAATTCTGAAGAAAATTTGAATTTTGGGAACTTAAGTTATTGAATAAATGATCGGGTCGAACAAGTGAATTTATGGATATTTGATTAGGTTAAATTGACGCTCCGAGATGTTTTCATGTTGTTGAACGTATTGTCTTCTACGTACCTTTCTTTGCGCCTTTAGTTTTTTCAGTTACAGTCTTGGTTGCCTGATTTTCGTTTCTTCTCTTATGGGATGTACCGTAGACTAACCCAACTTAAGACACTGGCCTAAACTTCGGGCACTTATTTTTCTTAGATTTATACTTTTTTTTTGGAAAAAAAGTTGGCTTCTTACGTTATTTCTGACTTTGGACTTCAAAGTTTTTGTTGCTTTTATACTATTTGATTATGTAAAGGCAACAAAGAATTGAGTATACGAAGTTTGGGTCAATGTCCAAAGTTAGGTGATTCTACGGTAGTCGCTTTCCGTGGCTGATGAAAACTTCATCAATTGAAGTCTTACAGAAAAAAACTGGTAGTTCGCTGAAGTTGCTACTTGAATAAAAGTTGTTACCTTTCATAACTTGAACTCCAATAGAAACCTGTAAAGACCCAAAAGGATTCCTTTCGAGAACACTTGAACAAAAATAAATATCTTTGTTCTTTGGAGGTCAAACTGAAGTCTCCCTTGGAACAGATTGATCGTTTTGGGTTCTTTTTGAGCAAGAGGGGTTCCTTTTTTGTTGCAGCTCCCCTGGAATCAAAATTTGTTTCTAATAGGAACCCCAGTTTTTTCTGTGCTTCCATCTTCGGTAGGTATAAATGCATGGTACTGCAAAGTCCTTTTAATAGTCACTGCAGAATCGTTTCTGCTTTTCCGATATTCAGCAGTTGCATCGTGATCTTTCTTGCTACTGAAAATGATTTCAGTTTTTTTCTGCAAAATTCGCCTCAAGATTATTCAGAATTATTTTCTGGCACTCATAAGCGGCAGCAGTGTTATGACTAAGATTGTCCGTAATGATTGCCATGCTTTTGTATTTATAGACAGTAATCTTACAACATAAATGTCAACGTGATAGGTACAAGGAGAATTTTCACCTAAGAGGTTCGACTTATGATGACGAACTTGAAAATGCTAAACTGGCAGGGCTGACAGGAGCAGGTGAGCAGTGGCGAGCCGACAAAGGTGTCAGTTTTCATAGCTAAGTAACGTGACTAGTACAAGCGTGAAAATTTGTATACATATGTAGGAGATGATGTTAGAAATGCACCTGTGCATTGGCAGTTGATTATCTGGAGCAGAAAGTGCTGCCAGTTAGCGCCAAAGTCGCCGAAAGTTCAGGTAAAATTTTGTCACAGGTAAACTCTTGGAATCAATTGCTATGTATTGTTTATGCATACAGGTAACGATATGCAAAAAGGCAATTGAAAAAGTGGAGCAGAAACAATTGCTAGGCAGCGATAAAGTGCGCAGTCCACCCGATAAGGTACAGTATTGAAATAAGAAAAATATTGATTTCACAGGGAAGAGTTTCAAACAAAAGTTGGACTACACTAACATTAAAATTTCTATTATTTATTGTTGTTCAAGTTTATTTTTTTTCCTTGAAATGTATTGGATTTTTATTACCGTGACGAAGGTCAATTTTACGGACGCGGCATGGGTTCGTCTCCCATTTTTCTTGGGCCAGTAGCGTAGGCGTAAACGGTTAGTTTGGTTGTCGCAGAATAGATGGAAAATTTAATGATTTGTCTATTGTCAGGGCTAACCGTTTACGCTTACGCCACTGGCCCACGAAAAATATGAGAAGACCTCATACCGCGTCCGCAAAATTGACCTTCGTCACGATAATAAGGATCCAATACATTTCAACGAAAAAAATGTAAACTTTAACAACAATAAATAATAGAAATGTTAAAGTAAAGCCATTTTATCATTTAATTTTTCTAAATAATATTCAGCTTTTTTACAAGATTCTACGATAATTATAAACTGAGAACGTGACTCTGTTTATTATTGTTTATAGCAGAATGAGTTATTAGTTTACCTTAAAGTAGCTGACGCCAAATTTTACACAAGACTTACACTATTGATATACTAATTTTGAGCATTTCTTATTTTGAATTGCTGAAGACATCGCACGTCAGAGTATGTGCAAGGGAAAATTCGTTTAACTTGGTAAATATAAACATTTGAATAAAATTTTTTTCATTTATGTTGGAGTAGACCTGTGAAGGAGTATCTTTCCTCTCTTGAAAATTTTCGAACAAATGATTTGCTATAAAGAAAAACTGCTTTTTATTCTTCTGGTATTTCTTTAATCCATGTTTTCTCTAAATGTATCAATTTTATCAAAAAATGTTGTGATAATGAGAAAATGCCTGATCATTATTCCAACATCAAAACATCTTGAAGCTTTAATTTAACTGAATCAAATATCCATAAATTCACTTATTCGACCCGACGACTGATTCAATAACATAATTTTTCTAACTTCAAAATTTTCTCAGAATTTATCAATGAACGTAATTCAGACATTTAAATAATGACAGTCTCAGCCCTGTAAAATGCACAGAGCGATCATATATACTAGCAAATATTATTACTTTTCGTAAAGGCAATACAATGAGGGCACCACGATGCGTCACGGAGCTTGAGGGACAGCGTCATGAGCGTACCGGAGTACTCAGCGCTTATAAATGAATCAAAAACTCTAAGTCCACCTTTTAATGTATATGGTCTTATAGAAAAAACCTAAGCTTTCTTTTAAGATGAAAAACGTCGAAAAAAAGTCAAATTTATTTTTACGATTATTTTTGGAGGTCAAATATTTATTTGTTGAAAAATGCATATGACCATTCGAAAGGGCGTGAAAAAAACTATCGAAACTGTACTGAACGAAATTTCTGTTATCGGCCTTAAAAGCTTAAAAATCGCTCAAGTCAACGTTATTCATGAAAATAACAAAATTTTCACTCCCTCCCCCTTGGTCAATAATTATCCAAATGATAAAGTTTTTTCCACATGAACTACTATCCAATAGCACAACATTTTGCTCAAATTTGACTTAGATTGAACAACTTTGATTTTTTGAGCAACACTAACGGGGTGACCTATTAGAAATTAGCCTTGACGTTGAAGGGTGACAGCGTCGTCCAGACTACGGATAAAAATATTTTTTTAAATCTTTGGTAAGCTTATTATATTGTGCGTTAAGGAGCCCTAGTTAATATAATTTGGCCTTGTGGGTATTGATTAATCGCATGAGAAGGACAAAAATAAAATTTAGATTATTAGGAAATGTTGTACTTCAACTTTAACTCTTGGCAGGAGCTAGGAAAATAAATTTAATAATTTCATATTTTGCAAAAATGATCTTCAGGATTTTACTTTTTATTTGAGTCATTGAACATTAAAAAATCTTCACGGGTTCATCAAATCATAATTCTTCTGTGTGAGCGTGCTGAATTCGAGCGACGACCGTCGAACATGCACAACAAATATTTAGTAAAAAAAAAAACGTCCCGCGTAAGCACCCACTAGACGCTTTGCACTTCCGCCCTGTCTCGCTGAACGAGGCAGTCCTTGAGACAGTCGAAACACACAATCAACGGTCGTAGTAGTCGCTCAAATTAAGCATGCTCACACAAAAAAAATTATCATTTCAAGAACCCGTGAAGAATTTTTAATGTTTAATGGCTCAAATGAAAGCTAAAATTAATTTTCCTAGCACCTGTCAAGAGTTGAAGTTGAAGTAAAAAATTAATCTTTGTCCTGTATGGCCGCGACATATCCTTCCCTTTCATGAAAGAGTTCGCACCTCCGTAGCCACAGGTTGCATACCTCAGTTACCACATTAAGTTGATCTTGTACACTGATGTGAGATGCTGTCCGTGTCATACGGTTCAGCATATTAGTATTTCTTGTATTGTATTTTTCAACTTGTTCTTGGGTAAATCCGATTTTTCGTCATTAGCCGCGGATTGCCGCAAGTGCCTAATGAGTTAAAAATGTCAAAAGTGTATAGAGATGTTTGAAACCTCTTGCGAAGATGTTATTTCAAGATAATACTCGTATTTAGTTGTGGCTGCATAAGGTTTCAGTCGCCTACTCCTGATGGTTAAGGTAGTTTCTTACAATGCGACGGGTGTTTGGTAAAACCGCTTTTTGAGCGTCTGTCTGTACCATACTGACTTCTAGATGTTTGAGATGTTCAGTGCATTTTGCGTGCACATTGCCTGTATAGCCAACATCACAATAGGATTAATAGATGCATGTTCCATATTTCACCATATTGTCTATAGGATAGTCAACGAAGCTGAAAGAGGCGTCTCAAATGGAAAAAAATTATGACGAGCCAAATCCTCCCTTAAAAAGAATCTTACTCCTGTTTGTGATATTGAAACTGATTGAACCTGTAGAATGAATTCATACCGGTAAGGTAAGAAAACTTATTTTCTTAAAAATTTTGCAGATTGGCCCTAAAATCGGTTTAACACATATTTTCTTAAGATTTCAAAAGATTTCAAAAGATCAAAAGCTGTCAAGGGCATTCATAGGATTTCCAAAGATTTTAATTATTATAAGGAATGTTCAAACATTTAAAGAAATTTTAAATCATCTTAAAGATTGTATGGCAGTCAAGGAATTTCACAATAACACAGACCCACAAAAAAAAAGTTTTCTGAAACCCGAGCTAAACCACCATATCTATACCTTTGGGGTCACTGGATCTGATTCCGGGGTCGCTTTGACTCCATAAGGTCAGTATCAAGGTCAATTGAAGGTCAAAATGAAGAGAACCATTGGATCGGAGAAAACCTCTACTCTCAGACGTTTTTGGGATCGCTGAATCCGAATCCGGGGTCAGCTTGACCACATCAGGTCAGGATCAAGGTCAAGTGAAGGTCAAAAGGAGAAAAAACAATGGAATCGGCGTAAACCACTACTTTGAGACATTTTTGGGGTCGCTTTATTCGAATTCGGGGTCATTACTACTCCATCGGGTCGGGATGAAGGTCACTCAAAGTCAAAATTGAGAAGACCATGGAATTAGAGAAAACCTCTACTCTTAGACGTTTTTGGGGTCGCTGAATCCGAATCCGGGGTTAGTTCGACCTCGTGAGGTCCGGATCAAGGTCATGTCAAGGTCAAAAAGAGAAAAAAAACCATTGATTCGAAAGGAAACCACTCTTCTAAGAAGTCTCTGGGGTCGCTAAATCCGAATCTGGGGTCATTTTCACCGCATTAGGCGAGGATTAGGGTCAAACCAATTCGTCCAGAGTTTTGTTACAATTTCTGAATCCTCAAATTGAATATCGGGAATTATCCCTACATTCACTGTTTCTTATGGTATCTTACCTTCTTATTCTCAAAAGATCTTACGAGCGGTTTCCTTTTACGCTTCACTCCATTCTCATCACTTTCTCTCCTTAATAACCAGCAGTAATCAGCCATCATATTTACATCCCATCGACCTTGATATCTCATTTCCATTGTTTTTATGTCTTGATGGAACTTCTTCCCTTGCTCCTCACTAAAATTTCCTAGATTCGTTGGGAAGTAATTCATATGTGAGTGCCAATAGTGACACTTGAGGCTTATCAAACTCCCTAGTTTTTTATGAATCGCTATCATTCGAGCCACTATTTCTTTGCATTCTCTTATTTTATGATTCCCAAGAAAATTCTTCTCAACTTCTTTGAAACTGATCCAGGCTGTTTTTTCCTTGTCATTCATCGTAGAAATGAAGTCACCATATCTCATTAGTTCGCGTATTTGTGGCCCAGCAAAGACACCTTCAGTTATTTTTGCGTCAATAAGATGAGAAAATTTTTCTTTCAGATGTATATCTGAACGAAAAATTTCCTCATTTTCGAGCCACTATTTCTTTGCACTGTTCTTTTTCATGATTCCCAAGAAAATTCTTCACAACTTCTTTGAAACTGATCCAGTCTGCTTTTTCCTTGCCATTCACTGTAGAAATTAAGTCACCATCTCTCATTAGTTTGCGTATTTGTGGTCCATCGAAGACACCTTAAGTTTTGAAGTTGAAAAACATTTGACATAATTAAAAATTTTTTAAAAACTACCGGTTTTAAGCATTCTTCAAATTTATGCAAAGAAAAAAATCTATTTAAAAAAAATCGTTTGGTTTGAAAAATAAAAAAGTTGACGAAAAATAAATTTTTTGTTTAATTAAAGAAAATAACTAAAAAAAATTTAAATTAGAAAATTTAAAGAAATGTAAGTGGAAACCAGGCGCGTCAGAAGTGAAACTTCAGCAAAGACGGAACAATGCAAATTTTACACTACTAGTGTAAGTTTCACTCTTAACTTACATGCTTTCTAAAGCACGTGTTTTTTTTTGTAGAAAAAATTTAAAACTCTCGTAAATAATAATGCAGAAAACTCCCAAATTTTGACAAAGCCTTTTTAGAAGCAAAATAAATGAAGATACTTTTAACATCTATCAAAAAGAAAAAGCAGGGAATAAAAAATTGATTTTACATCACTGAATTGATTTAAAATATTTATCATTATGCAGCTTATGTAGAAAAATTAAATTATAAAAAAAATTTGCGAATTTAAAAATTTGAACTAAGCCGGGGACATTTTTTCTTTCTGTCCCTTCTGCAGCTTTTTTGTAAACGTCCCCGGCCTAGTTAACATTTTTTGAAATTTGAAAGCATAATTTTGCTTGGTAATGTATTCATTTATTTATTTTTGCATAATCTCATAGTTATCTTCTCTTCTTTATGATTAATTTTAAAAGTTTATTTATTTATTTTTCTTCTGAAGAGGCACTGTCAAAATTTGTTGAATTTTGTGTTTGCAACGTTTATGCGGAACAAAAATGAAAAATGTCCTTACCTAAAATCTAACGCATGAATTTTGTAGACGTCGTTGCCAAATAACTATGAAAAAACGTTTTATCCCCCCAGCTGCTGGGGAACGCAGGCGTTTCCAAACCCTAAGTCTCAAAAAACGATAAAAAAATTCTAAAATGTGTTCCAAGTTTCTTACCTGAAATCTTAGGCATGAAATTTGTAGATTTCGATGGTAAATAATTATGAAAAAAGTTTCAATCCCCCTAGCTGCCGAGGTATGCAGTCGTTTTCATTCCCTAAATTCCGAAAGTCGATTAAAAAATTCTAAAATGTGTTCCATGTTTCTTACCTGGAATTTTAGGCATGAATTTTGTAGATTTTGATTGTAAATGATTGTCAAAGAAGTTTCATCCTTTTAGCTGCCGGGGAAAGTTGTTGTTTTCAGCCCCTAAGTCTCAAAAATCGATAAAAAAATCCTAAAATGTGTTCCAAGTTTCTAACCTGGAATCTTAGGCATGAATTTTGTATATTTCGATGGTAAATAATTATGAAAAAAGTTTTAATCCGCTTAGCTGCCGAGGTATGTAGTCGTTTTCATCCCTTAAGTTTCGAAAATCGATTAAAAAATTCTAAAATGTGTTCCATGTTTCTTACCTGAAATCTCAGGCATAAATTTTGTAGATTTTGATTGAAAATGATTGTCAAAAAAGTTCCATCCCTCTAGCTGCCGGGAAAAGCTGTTG
The DNA here is from genome assembly GCA_032362435.1 of Melikaiella ostensackeni. NCBI lineage: Eukaryota > Metazoa > Arthropoda > Insecta > Hymenoptera > Cynipidae > Melikaiella > Melikaiella ostensackeni. The sequence goes on along the minus strand of JAUMHM010086051.1, from coordinate 4 downwards.
TTTT
>JAUMHM010086050.1:0-11196 GCA_032362435.1 Melikaiella ostensackeni | reverse complement strand
AAAATATATACTAACCATTTGATTATAATTTGCAAATGCCGGGAATAACGTGCAAATAATTTTGGCATTGTTGACCTTTCCACTATGCATTCTCGAATGAGACCACCAATTTCATTTGCAAAAATGTACATATAACATTTGATTATAAATTTCAAAAATGGTATGATGTGCAAATGATGTTTGCTTCGATGCCTCTTCACGGAGAATTTTTCAACGAGATCATCAATTTTGATGTGCAACAATTTACATTATACATTGTAGTTGTTTGGACATAGCGTGCAAATTATTAGTTTCTAATAAATATTGAATTTTACTGAAAGAATATTACCAGGATGAAATTTTCTGACCTGAGATACCCAATAACTGTAACTTGTGAAGGTTTAATTGCAGAAATTGCACATATTCGTGGCATTAGCAGTCTTCCAAGGTGATGCTACTTCATCAAGTTTTTCTAAAAACATTTAATAAGCAATGTAAATGTACAAAATCTTGTGAAACGGCGAACATAATCTGTGAAATCTCTATACTGGACGTGGCACTTCTTCAGAATAAATAATTAAATTTCAGTTTTCATTTTGAAGCCGTTAATTTTTTCAAAACGTAACGCATTATCGTTACTCTTACTGGAAAAGTAACGCGTTACAGTTACCCTAACGAAGAAGGGTAACGTGTTACCGTTACTCATACTCAAAAGAGTAACGCGTCACCTTGGCGTTACTCTTTTAACACAACTTTTAATGCATCATTTTCAATTCTGAGAAGCTTTTTATAGTTTTTTATTTGAAAGTGTTTTCAATTTTAGAAATTCAATTTTAATAATGTAATTTAATAAATAATTGTACATTAATAATTTAAAAAATGTTTTTCATTTACACTATTATTCATTGTAAACTACGAAATTTTGATAGAATTTCCTTTTCTTTTAATAAAACTAGTTCCTCAAAAAGTCTATCACTCGAAATAAATATTTGAATAATAGGAATTGATCATGAAAAAAAATGTTACGTTTCAGGTAAAAGTAAGTGAGGATTCAATGTCAAACACTGGTGTACATAACCTACGCATAACTTCATAATTTATACGCGTTACAATAAATAAGTGAATCAAGTTACTTTACTCACAAGGATGTAACCTTTTAACATGCTTTCTCAAATCATAATATTTTGTAATAATCATTTTACAAATAGAACAATGTGAGGCCATATTAGAAACAAATAAACAAAACACTTCCTCTATAAAATATTGAAAACTGAGAAACGCTGATCCTTGATAGCATGGAAGCTCCCAATTTTGGTCTACAAAAAGTATTCTTTCCCAACGGAGACTCCATTTGATTTTTGAGCACATTTTCAACATTCGAAAATATTCCTAGAGCGCGCATTGATTTATTAAAAAAGGGAATAATTTCAGTGAAAAATTGATTTTTTTTGCCAAATGGAATTGCGAGATGCTATGGACTGGTCTTTCATAAAACAAATAGATCTGGTGTAATCGGAAAATGGAAGTAATAAATGAAGGAGGAGACTTCAATTAATATAGATTCAATTATTTTTATAATTTAGTCCAAATGATTTATCATTATAAACTCAACGATCCCCCTTCTTCTCATTATTGCAACTTTGTGAATGTCAAATTCTATTTTGTAGTTAATTTGTCATCACGTTTGATGTGGATTTTTGTTGCAGTTTTTCCAACTTCTAATGATCTCTCAAATTCGTTGAAATTTTCTCTCGTTTCATTTCTGAATTCTAAATTATGCGCTATGTTTCTGTTCAAACCATTTTGTACTAATGAGTCTATGAAACCCTGATCATCCAAATTACTTTTGCCGTCATAGTTTTAGAAGAAGAAGAAGTTTTATTCTGCCGATTTCTAATTTCATTTGAGTTATTTACATCTCGAGCTTTAATCTTTAGTTTATCACCTTCAGCGGTTGCTCGTGAAGTGTTTCACATTTTGTTCGATTGAACACGATTTCGAATTCAACATTTCATTTCATTATTGACTATGATATTTCTAATAGATTTGCTACAATTTGATAAAGATCGGTGTTTTTTAAATATTTGAAAAAACAGCTCTTATTGCACGCGTAGTTCAATCTGAATAAGAACGAGTGGTAGTTAGGGGAAGTGAGGGACAATAAGGGGTTAATTGGGGGAAGTGGAGATTTGAACGATTTTACCAACAGCATGAATGGCTTCGAAACCGTTTTTTGTAGGCGCTTGCTGCCTACTTTTACCAATTTTTCATTTATCATTTGGAAAAGGTCAAAATACTTCTTATTTGCAATGTTTTTTTCCATTGGATTCAAAAATGCAAAATTATGAGTCATTAGAAAATTTAGGTCTAAACTACCTGGTCCCTTTTTTATCAGCATTTGGCCAAGACATAACAGAAATCTTCATATCTTGAGACAAGTTCCATTCGTCTTGCTGAATGAATCTCACTGAGAGCTATCACCATAAACCGAAGACAAAAATTTGATGTCTAGCAAGAATGGCTTATGAAACGGAACCAGACTTCAATATCTTGGAGACAAAATGGAACGTCTTGGAGACAAAACTAAGAAGAAATATTTTCACACGGGTAACTATCCAGTTCGGAGCCAAATCTTCAATAGGATTATGACTATCCTGATCATGGTGATGATCACGCCCAAACTGATTATGACAAATTTGAATACTTTCGCCTACGAAACCTTGAGGATTTTGTAACCGTGGATGAAGAATTTGACTAAGGGCGCCCTCAGAAAAAAATAGAGCCTACAGATTTATGAATTTTTACCGCCATTCTGATGGTGTTGGATGAAAGCTCCTTAGTATTCAATCACTTCATTTTATTCGACAAATGAGCTATGGGAAGTTAGAATCATCTAAATCCACTTTTTAGCGAAATCGAATTTCGTAGGGAAAACACTATATTATGCTAACATATACGTATTTGATCGCTAAAATTGAATGTTTAACATTTTTTACCCATAATTTAATCAATTAAAAGTTTAAAAATATTTGGAAAATTTGTTCATTCAATTTTAGAAGAATGGACATGAAAAGTATTCAACTGTTTTCGAAATCCAACATCATTATAGCCGTTAGAAAAATGCATCTCTGATAGTGAGTATTCAGATTAATGTTGAAGATTTATTAATAAAATTTATAGAAATTATCAGTTTTCTTCCGTCAATGAATCAATTTCAAACAATATATTATAATTAAATTGATTTAAAATTAATTAATTTTAATTGATAATTTAATTTCTGATTTAATAACTTGAAATTGAATTCAAAATTCAACTAAATTTAATTATGGAAAATACAAAAATATTTATTTCACATCGTTGTTCGAGTATATTTTTCTTATTGAAAGGTTATAGAATGCTAGGCCGCGCTAACCCCATCCAAATTTTCTCAAATTATAGAAAGCGTTTGTAGCGCCATACACTTTTTGAAATAGTGGTCTTCAAAATGAGGGAAAGTGAGTACGGGATAGGACAGGAGGTTTGAACGACTTTCTCAACAACATAAATGGCTACGAAACCATTTTTTCTAGGCGCCTGCCGCCTACTTTTACTAACTTTCCATTTATTATTCCGAAAAGTTCAAACCAGTTTTTAATTACAATCTTTTTTCCATTGTATCAAAAAATTCAAAATTATTGAACAATCATGTATACTTCCATTAGAGATGAAAAGAATGGAAATACTGAATTACAATTTCATTGAAATTAATAAAATTCAATCAATTTTGGCCTAGAAAATAAATTATAATGGAACAAGTATGAAATAGGTACAATTGTTGATGAATTGTGTGTTTTTTTTAACGAAATCACATAATAATTGATATATTTGCGAATTAACTTCTTTTATTCAAAATAAATAAAATAATGTTTAAAAGAATTTATTTGTTTCGACCTGCATGTTTTAATTACCCACCGGGTTGGTTTTGACTACCTTCGTGTATAATTATCCAATTCGGAGCCCAATCTTCATTAGGGTTATGATTATCCTGATCATTGTGATGGTCATGCCCAACTTGATTATGACAAATTTTAATATATTCGCCTACGATACCTTAAAGGATTTTGTAACCGTGGACGACGAATTTGACTAATCGGGCGTTCCCGAACACGCTTATTTGTTGGAATCCTTATCTGCAATCTTAATGCTCTAAGAAAAAAATAGAGCCTACTGATTAATGAATTTTCACCTCCAGTCTAAGGGTGTTGAATGAAAGCTCCTTAGAATTCAATCACTTTGTTTTACTCGACAAATGAACTATGGGAAGCTAGAATCGTCCAACTTCACTTTTTAGCGAAATTGATTTTCGTGTAGGAAACACTATATTATGCTAACATACACGTATTTAATGCCAAAAATTGAATGTTCAACCATTTTTTACCCATAATTTGAACCATTAGTTGTTGCAAAATATTTTGGAAAATTGGTTTATTCAAATTTAGAAGAATGGGGTAGAAAAGTCTGCAACAATTTTTGAAATCCAACCTCATTATAGCCTTTAGAAAAATGCATCTCTGATAGTGAGTATTCAGGGTGAAGTTCAAGTATTATGAATAAAATATATAAAAATTATCAGTTTTTTCCTGTCAATTAATTGTTGCTTAATTGTGAAAAATATAAAAATGTTCATTTCACATCATTTATTCATTATATTTCCCTCATTAAAATGTCACCCAATGCTAGGACACAAAGATGGTGCTTTCATCCAAGGAACTTAGGAGCATAATCAGAATAAGAGTTGCAGCTCAGTAATTAAGTTAGAAGTTATCAAATTGGCCTTCTTCAGCAAAATAGAATATGAGAACGAATCATTATTTAAATTTATTTTCCTTGACCACGGAGGAATGATTTTCCCATTTTTCCCCAAATCACGGACAATCACGGAGTTAATCACAATAAAATTTTTCATACAGATATTTTGAAAAATATCAGTTTCATAACTATCAATTTCTCAATAGGGTGCTTGAACCCTAATTATAGTTATACCTGTATGCAGTATACAGAGACTCCTACATTTGCCCGTGTAGAAATTAAAAGGGGGGGGGGTGGGGCTGGTTATGTACACAAGCAGTTAGGCACGACGCTGAGGGGCGCGACGGTGCAAAAAGCGCGTACGCGACAATTTGCTTGTGTTGTCAGTTTTCACCTCTAGGAGTTACTGTATGAGACCATCACTCCAAACGGTTTTTTATGTGCCGGAATCACTGAAAATAAGGCAAAGTGAAGTTAATGAGAAACAAGAAATGAGGAACTATAATCTCATTATGCTTAATTTCTCATTTTGTGTTTTTTATTCATTTAATTTTGTCTTTATTCTTCCTTTTTTATTAAACTATTTGATTTTGCATTCATTTGTAATCCCGTTTGATGTGGATTTTTGTTTCAGTTTTTCAACTTCTAATGATCTTTAAAATTCTTAAAAATTTTCTCAAGTTTCATTTCCGACATATAAATTATTCGTTATGTTTCTGTTCAAACCATTTCGTGCTAATATATCTATAAAACCCTGATCATCGAAATTACTTCGGTCGTTATAGTTTTGGTAGGAGTGGTATTATTCTGCCTATTTCTAATTTCTCCTAAGTTATTCACTTTTAAAGCTGTAATCCTTAGTTTATCAGTGGTTGCTCGGAATGTGTTCAGCATTTTTTTTGATTGATCAGGATTTCGAATTCAACACTTTATTTCATCATTAACCATGATATCTCTAATAGATTAGCTACAATTTGATAAAGATCGGTTATTTTCGAATACTTGATAAAACAGCTTTCATTGATCGCTTAGATTAATCTGAATGAGAAAGTTATAAACCTGACTTCCTTTTTGTTGACTATTACAAAAAGATGTGACAATCTTTTCACACAGTTATCAGATGTTATCAAGCACTTTTGAATTTAATACAATATTTCAAATCAGTGACTCATTCATTCGAGCGACATTTTCTTCTAAAGTTCATGTATGAAGAAATAAAATGACAATAGAACAAAAACTGGCATGAAAGTATCTGAAACTTTTCTCCTCCTCTTTTACTATTAATATTACCTTATTATTGTTATGGAAGCTAACTTCCACTCTTTAGCAAAGGCGCCAGAGGGTAATATGATAAGGGGGAGTCACTGGAGGGCAATTGAGGAATGAATACAAGAATTCGTTCGATAGGAATATTCGAATCATGTACTTACCTTTCAACCCTATCTCACAAAATTTTTTCATTGCAATGGAAACTATAGTTCTAGGTCTACCGCAGAAAGTTTAATACAGACGATGTTTGTTCGGAATGGAGCGAGAACTATTGTACTAATCGTATGTCTGTTTACGCGCAGTCTAAGCAGCCGGAGGAGACGTCTTAGTAAAGTTAATCCTGTGAAAATAATGAATTTCAGTGTTTATGGAAGCGAAAATGCACATAAAATTATAGATATAATTATATTTACCATTGAAATCGAAAAAAACTGCAAAGTTGAAAAGCAATATATCAATAATAATCTTCATTTTCTCTTAATAGAGGAAACTATGTATAATGAATTCTCTGCAGTATTGAAAATGCATTCGAAATCATAGCCATTTTTATACTTATACCAACAATATTAGGGAAAAACCGTTACGTTGAATAGCACAATACGAATAATAATCTTGATTATCTCTTAATGAGGCAAACTATAACATATCGGGAATCTCAACAACAGCGTGATTCATGAACATTCTACAAAATATGTAGCCGCCATTTCAATCGTCATTCGGAATGATTTCACATATTTGTAAGAAGAATCCTGGTACATATAGTATTTGTATTTCATACGTCATACGCTCATAGTTTAGGTTGAAAAACAAAACTGTAAAAATTACTTGTTTCCTGTTTAATATTATGAAAAAATTAGAGAATCTTTCTGAACATTCATTAGATTCAAGCAGGTACTTTTCAATTTTTTATTGATCTTCCATATACTTTTCCTTTATATTCATAAAAAAGATAATTATTTTCTACTGAAGCTCTTGCCGCTTTCGAAATTTGATTACACACGTTAACCTAACTTGCGTCATTTAAGTCAAAGAATTATACTGACTTTGAATAAATTCACGCTTCTTCATAGAGTAACAATTCTGATATCGGAAGAACGAAGCAATGCTATTACACTTGAAGTGCAATCAGAATTTCTCCCAGAAAAGTAGCCTAGTAAATGCACTTAGTCGATCAATCACACTCATACAATAAGTGACACAGATAGAATAATGTGAAAACATTTGAAATTTCATATAAACACACGTGAGAAAAGTGTGTAAAGAATACGATTATTCTGTAAGCTCTTATAATCAACGTCAATTCAGATTAATCCTGAATGCTATCTGGGACTCTGAAGGTCCGATATAAATCAAAGTCTTATTCACTTAGAGATTCTGCGAACATCTGTGGATTATAATAATCCCTAATTATCTATTTATGGTTTGAGAAAATATTATGGTTTCTGAAGAAAAGAAGCTCTTTGACTTGTGGGTACTTAAATCATTGGCTGAGCTGGGTGACAGACAGACACAGCCCTTCTCGTCGATGACTTCAAAGAAGTCCTATAAACCTTCAGTTTGCACTACAGTGCGAATTGAAAAGCACAATATTTTTCCAGATACCTGCTGATACTAAGAGATTCCTAATCACCTATAATTCAGACTTAAAATGTCACTCATCGGTTTATTACTCTACCCAAATATTTTATTCTATTCTTGTGTTTATGCTCTCACTCAAGAATCATGTAACTTTATTCGCTGGATTATAAACCTTCTAGATACGAACGTAAGTTATTGTTTCCTTTTGCATTTCCCAAAGTTTCAGAGCGATATTTCATTTACAGAAAGAGTAAATCATTCAAAAGATAAAGTTTGAAAATCGAGCATTAGTTTGGTCACGTGACTCTGTTACACATGCCCTCAAGCGACCATATAGTCTCGTCCGTGGGCAGCCACCCGACCCGGCGTGAGCATCTCTTGACATGTGCTCTCAAGCATTCATTGTAGATCCACTGAATAAAATGAGTTGTTGATTTCAAATCAGTTCAGCCTTAATTGCCTTCACTAGTCGTGGGTACTTATTCATTTTGGAGTCAGATAATTATTGGGACATATTTATTTCCCACGTATTTTCCAGAATTCAAACTCTCATTTTCTAAATCTCGCGATCCGCCGGACAGCTAGGAGTACATAATGATGGTACTGACAACCTGTAAACCAAGGACTCCACCTTAGAGTTTGAGTCCTCGTTCTCTGGCTTTCTTGAACGAAAGGGAATCACATCCAGTCACATGGGCTGAAGAACCTCATGGGTTAAACGGTTTCCTGCTTGTCGTGGTTGAATTGACCTTCGTAAAAGTCCTCCGCGTGGAATCGCTGTTCTCCTCGACGGTCCGTGATATATTACGTATTATCATACGTGGGTGGGATACCATCCCCTTCTTCCTTTGGCTCGAATAGATTATGAAAAAGAAAAATAAACAAAGAGAAACAAATTATGGTATTTTCACAAATCACAAGACCTCCGTTGTCTTGCAAGTATTATAGCTATGATCGAGGAAACGTAACCCCCAATTTTCAGTGAGTAATAATTGGTCAAATTCGATCACTCCTGTATTTTCATGAAAGAAAGTTGTTGGGTAATCTTGATGATTATTCGTTGCTCTAGGTTGCTTTTCCAAAGCTAATTGTACGTTAATTACTATCAGTAATTCAAATTAGTTTGTGCGGTTAATTAATTACGCCGTCATAATACATGAAGTGCGACGCGTGAGTACTGCGGTACCCCCCCACCCCTCTTCATGAAATACCGGCTTCATCATGACAGTACTTTCCTTTCCTTCTTCCCATTTTTCTGTGTATTTCTCATCCAGGATATGTTGAGCTTCGCTGAGAAGACCTCATAATCTGTCATAATAATCGCTAACATTTTCCTCTTGAGTCATTCGAAGATTTACTATAGATTCGAGATATCATTGGAATTTTTTAGAAGGAGCGAAAAGTTGTTTTAAATAGGTCATTAGGTCATTTATCGATCGAAATTGCATATCCTGAAAACTTCTTCGTGCCGCACCCTTCCTTTTCGACAATACGGCCTTCAAGAACGTTGGCTCAGTGACCTTTGTTACGAACATGGCCTCGTTACTGATATTACGCAGGAACACTTTCAAGGGTGGTGTTCTTCTATTAAAATCAAGTATGTTGTAAGTACTAGTCTGTAAGTTCCTGTTTCTTAACAGAATATTCATAATCACATCAGAATCCAGGGGCGGGCACAGATCAAGGGGCGACAAATTTGGCTTACCCGTCTTTAAATTTTTTATTATACTTTAATTTATCATTAGTTGGTTTCTTCCGCCATTTTCTTGGTCTAACTGTTCGTCGCTGGTCGTCGACACTATGTGATATGGGAGGATTGCCATGAGGTTAATCAAGTAGAAAGAGTCTGCTATATCTACCTACCTCAAGGAGACTTGTACCAAACGAATTCTCATTCCAAACTCATTGCCTCTACTTCAAAGTCGCGTTCGGCCCTGAGATCAAGGACTACGGTGTCAGAATCGGTCTCGCAGGGTTCGCCGATTGTTATCACTCTAGGTAACTGATCATTTCTGTGAGTCTCTCCAAAAAAAGCTCGTCGTCTTTAGAGAAGCGTCTCTTTTGGAGATGGATCAATAAAGATCACTTATATATTTGTGTTTACTAATGCTGAAATTCGCAGAACGGTGGGACGAACCGTCAGCTTGACTGCGAGGACAGAAATCTCCTTTTTTACGGGTTTAGCTGAACCATTGGGAATGATAGAACCAGCAGGAATCAGTTTTAGTTCAGAGGTTATCTCTTTTTCTGCCAAGTATGACAATCCCTTTTCCCTCTCTTTTGTCGAAATTAAAATACAAATCAAATTTATTGAAAATGTCAGCAAACAATTTGAACCATCGGGACGATGTCTCGCCTCCAAACGACACGCTAAATTGATTTATATTTAACCCAAATGTTGCGAAATTGACCGTTGAGGGAAAGTAAATTATCTCCAAGGCGATAGAAATTAAAGAAGGAAGGTACAAACGGTTAAGTGAGAGCGTGCTAGATTTAAACTCAAATGCTCGTGATTAAGACGCGTTGTTGAGAACAACACTAAAACAACGCGCAAGTTTACTAGGATCTAGAGCAAAATTTATTATCGAAAAATTAACTTGTCCGCGCTTTGCAATTAAGGAATCACTAAAATCCGCTAACGACATAAATATCAGAATTAAACAAGTTAAGATATCGGAGGAAAAAATTCGTGATGTCGCCAGAAAACTAGATGAAAGTATGCAAGAATTGATGACAATGCAAAAGGCTGCGTGTGTTAGTCAAGGGACAAACTTATCTTAACAAATAAATGATATTGATAATCGCACCGTAAAATTATCAACTGAAACAGCAAAAATAATGATGAATGGAGCTTCACTACTATCGACAAAAATAGCGCAAGAAAATCGAATTTCATATCTTGAAGATAATCAAATAAGACTCTTCGATAGAATGAAACGAAATCGAAACATAACTTCGTATCAACCACATTGGTTAGAAATTTGCCTCTTCCTATATTTTTGAGAAAATCTTACGAACGTCCAATGAGATATTTGCGCGAATTAGAACGGTATATAAGACCCACGGATTTTGAATCTGAATTTTCGCGTCTAATGTACCCAAGTTTAACGAAAACGGCTCAAGAATGGTAGAGCTTAATCAAAGAAGAAGGGGAATATTCTGACACATTCAAAAAAAAAATTCACTAAACGCTTCTGGAACGAAAGTATTTGCAGAAACATAGCAAGTTTCTGAGAATACGGATTCCACGACAACCGAGGAAAATCGATCATGGTCGGACACGCGGTTAAAATGATTGCAAATGCAGAAAATTTGATTTCTCCACCTCTTGAATTAGATATAGTTCAGCAACTCTCCAAACATTATACCGAAGAAGTACAATTTGCCATTCTTATGCACAAAGACGAGAATTATTCGGATCTTCTAGACGTACTCGAAACTTCCGATCGAGCAGGTACATTAAACTGGAACGATTATTACGCGAGACGTGCCAGTCGGTCGAGCAATCCGTTGAAATCATGGTTTGATAATGAAAATGCAAGCCACTCAAGGCCGACAGGCGAAGGCTACGGTGCACAGGAC
>JAUMHM010086049.1:0-11197 GCA_032362435.1 Melikaiella ostensackeni | reverse complement strand
AACATAGGATATGACCACTTTGCATTGAAAAAGTGCATGTTTTACATAAAATTACCAATTTGCCACGTTTTTTTTTTTAGGTTGGAGACGAAGTGTGACGTCATAAAACAACAACGACTCCGGATTCGTACTCAGCGACCTCGAAAACATAGGATATGACCATTTTGCATTGAAAAAATGCACGTTTTACATAAAAATACCAATTTGCCACGTTTTTTTAGGTTAGGGACGAAGTGTGACGTGATGGAGCCAAACCGGCTCCGGATTCGGATCTAACGACCTCGAAAACGTAGGGTGAGCTCATCCTGGTTTCTGGGGCTGACAACTTTTTTTTGTGGACCTGTGTTATCAGTCATATCGGGTTAATTTTAGGATTTTTGTCCTCCATATTGGATCCACTATTTTGAATGTTGACGTTTTGACTTTGGATTCGAAATCAGCAATCCCAAAAAACCCCAAGTAGTAATTTTCAGTCATATCGTTTTTTAAAACAATTTTCGTCGGCCATATTGGATCCGTCATATTGAATTTGGTATTTGGACTTTGGATTTAGAATCAGTGACCCCAAAAACCCCGAGTGGTAATTATTAGTCATATCGGGTTCATTTTAGGATTTTTTCCTCCATATTTGATTCGCCATTTTGAATTTTGACTTTAGATTCATTAAGAGCGATTCCGGAAACCCCCGAGTAGTAATTATCAGTCAAATCTGGTTTATTTTAGGATTTTTGTGCGTCATATTGAATTTTGACTTCAGATTAGAAATCAGCGACCCCAAAAACCCCCAAGTTGTAATTATCAATCATATCGAGTTAATTTTAGGATCTTTGTCCTCCATATTGGATCCACTATTTGTAATTTTGACTTTAAATTCCAAACCTCGTTTGATTTCCATCTGTAAAAACAATTAACTCTAAAAAAGAATTAAATATAGGCATTTATTGTTTATGAATATTTTTTAATAATAAATTAATAATAAATGAATGAATAAAAATTAATATCTTTATTTTTTTTGTTTTTCTAATTTACTTAATAATATAATATTTTGTAAGTACAAAAAATAAAAAATCGGTAACCTTACGTTTGTTAGGAATTTCATACTGAGTGATTAAAAAAAAAAAAAGTAAATAGGTTGAGAATTGCGACCGGCAGCTTAATTTATTCGCGAAATTCTATTCCTGAACCACTGTACTCTTTCAAAACTCTCCACAGTTCAACTCTATCCACCTTGTCAAAGGCTTTTTCCAGATAGATAAATACCTAGAAAACTTTTTTGCCTACTCTCATGATTTTTTTTCTATAATCTATCTCAAACTAAATATTCGATCCGCATACGTTCTTTCTCGTATAAATCCACGTTCCACTTCCTATGACTTTTCATCTGTTATTTCCATGACTTTATTAATAAGTATATTACCAAATATATTGCCTGGGATGCTCAGTAAGCTAATAATTTACTCCATTTTTTAATGCTGTATTTTCTGACCAAGTATATAATATTCAGTTATTTTCTTTTTTATTAAATGAGGAAACTCTTGATCTGTCGAATGATCTAAAAAAATATATAAAGTTTTTGAATTGACAAAATGGGGATAGTTTTTCTGAAGATTATAAAAAAATATATTTTATAACAAATTCCACCTTTCAACATTTTTATTTTTTAATTGGAATTCATACAAAAAAACTCTTACACTTTCACGTTATCTGGCACCGTAGTAAGTTGAATATTTGTTTATTTATCGACGTGTTCGAATGAAAAGGTTCCAATTCGGAGAGATCAAATGAAAAGGTGCTATCTCGCACACGGGTATGGATTGGAGGTTACGAATCAGTGATGGGGTCGCACCTACGAGAGCACTGATGACAAGGACAATCATTTTAACCGAATATTCTCGGAACACTCGCTGCAGCTCCCTTATAAGGTCTCGATACCTCTCCGCCTTTTTCTTCTCCTTGACTGTGATGTTGCTGTCGGCCGGAATCGAGAATTCGATCACGAACATAGTTCATTTCTCTTTATCAAGAAATTTAATGTTTGGCCTCGAGTGTTTAATAGGAACTTTTGGCATGAACTTTTAGTTCCAGTAAATTTGGCACTTCTCGTTGTCAGCAAGTGACTCTATTTCTCTGGGAGCGTTTGGCTGGGCAGGGTCGTGGTTAACACCAGGAGAGTGACAAAGATGGTACTAAAGTACTCTTAGGGCCGAATTGTGTCATTAGAGAAACGTCGTTCCCGCGTGAGTAGGACACCCGGATAGTATATGTGCTATAGGTGCTCATTCTGTGCATGACGTGCTTTGCACCTATCACAATCCGAACAATCCTGTCGTTCAGGATAGCTGTAAAGATCTTATACAGCGTGTTCAGCCAAGTTATTGGCCTGAAGTTCCTTGGGTTGGACAAGTCGCCTTTCTTCGTTCGAAGTACAGTGTGTCTCAACACCAGCCACTGCGGAATGGGCGTCTCCGACTTTCTTCACCTCTTTGGCAGTCATTGATGGGTATTGCTCCTCGGACGTAATAAGGTTGTCGCACAGCTCCTTGAAACGCATGGTGTTCTCAGTGTCTTCATGCAATGGGTGTCGAACTTCGTAAATCTTTCTCCAAAAAGTCTCTATTTTCTCTGACTTAGGCGGATTTTTGACAGAAACAGGAGGATCGATGAAGTGGCGCGAGCGTCAGCGAGAAACTTTTGGTTCTCCTTGACCCATTCCTCCCTCTTCTGCATTCTCCTCTTTGCGCCAGATAACACCTGTATTTTGTCAACAATATGCTGCTTGATAGTCAGCAGCTTTGACTTGTTCAATACGTGATGGTTGATCCTCAGTTTGTGAGCGAACTTTTGGACACTTACCGTAAAAGCCTAAAGCCGTAAGCCGTAAAGCCTCTTGGTCTATTGATCGATCGTCGGCTTTACCCTTCGATTTGAATCCGCCAAAGCTCTCGCCGCATCATAAGCTTAACAAGTGAAGGTCCAGAGGTCGGACTCTTTCGAGAGATTCTCACGAAGCGCGAAATCCGTGTCAACCAGATCTTGTGGATTAGGAGGAACCTGGATTTTAATGTTCCGCCTTGTCCTGAAATCGCTCTCATCTCTGGAGGGATGCCTGTTTTCCGCGGTTGGTCTTAATGGCGCTTCTTCTTTCTCGTCTGCGGCTTGTTCTTGCAACGGTTGGGGAAGCGTTTCGCGCACGTATCCTGTTCACAAGAGGTTGTTGGCGCTATTTCACAACGCCTGTTGAGGAACGTGCAAAAGCCCTGGGGTTTTCTGGCACCACAGAGTATGCAGGTGCTCCATGTAACCCCTGCGAGCAGGGATAATGCTGGCATCGTAGCAATCCAGCAAGTCATTTCTGAGTCGATCCGTCCACCCAAGACGTCGACCGTCTCGCTGATCCGCCATCGTCTTTCCATTCAAATCATTTGTAGCACCCCAACTCTAGGGCGATCGGCACTGTTTGCCGACCCATTGTCGGGTTCTCTGCGCGTTCGATCATTTTGAACCGCATTCACAACTGGGGTTGGTGTTGACATAGTTGTTCCGATTAGCAGCTAGGGAAATATTTCGTCCACCCTTGCAGAGCCCTACATGCAAGGCTAAGGCTGCATACTTTAGTAGGTCGCCCGGTATCCTAGAAACATCGTTATAGGACACCTCACCCAGGTGGCATTCAGCTTTCGGCACGGTTGTTCATGCCTCGGCTGGGGGGTTTTTCCTTCGGGACCATCCGTGGACAATTTTCCGCGACTGCTTATTAACTTTTGTAACCGTATTCAGCAGAAACCCTCGGTACAGGGAGCCTGTATCCGTAACCTGAGGAGGCGAAAGGTGGCTGTGTCATAGGCCTTCCGGTTCGATTCCAAAGGACCACTGCAGGGTCCTCCTGGGAGCGACTGCTACTCAAAAAAATTACACTGGCTCTCAGTAGAACCGCGGTAAATTACAGCCATGGCCACCTCTCACAACCGTGAGATGAGTGACCACATGGTACGATGGAATCACGATGAAGGGCCGGCGAAACCCTCGTGAGTCTTAGGGACACGGAGCGAAAAAAGAATTACAGCTCTTTGCATCCACCTCGCAAGTGCCTTGGCATTTTTCTAGCACGCGAATATGGTTTCGAGGATACGAACCAGTGATGGTTTCGCTCCTCCGAGAACACCAATGACAACGACAGTCATTTCAGCTGAATAATCGTGGAACCTTCCCCGCTGCTCCCTCATAAGATCTCGATACCTCAACCCCTTTTCCTTCTCCTTGACTATGATGTTGGCGTCGGCCGGAGCCGAGAATTCGATCACGAACATAGCTTGTTTCTCTTTGTCAAGGAGTACGATGTCAGGCCTTGAGTGTACAACTTTCACCCTGAAGTCGAAGTTCCAGTAAATTTTGCATAAATCGTTCTCGACAATTGACACTATCTCTTTGGAAGTAACATACTTTCCTCACTTCTGATGTTAAGATCTAGGCCAAGGGTCTCGGTTGCCTGCTCCACGACCTTTGAGATGAACGCTCCTTTGCCAATCATCTCGTGGTTCCTGACCATTGCCAGGAAGGGATCTCTTCTATTTGTCACGATGTGAACTGTACCCAAGATGATTCGGTCATAAAGACACTGAATATGTAGGAGTCCGCGTCCTTTACGGCGTGGGATGTATAAGTGCGGAACGGACGAGTTCATATGCAAGTTCTTCTGCATATGTATGATCTTACATGTGGCTATATCGAAGGCCGTGAACTTGTGCTTCGTCCATGGAACCACCCCAAATGAATAGAGTAGAACCGGTACTTCAAGCATGTTAGATGCAGATATCTTGTTCAACGCCGACAGATTGAAAGTCCAAATCTGTCGAAGCAGACAGAAGCATAAATCTTCAAGTCATCTATATAAAATATATCAGTGACCTTATGCTCGCGATTATTAAATCCGCCGCAGACGTACCCACGAAAATTGCGTAGTGCGAGAGATAGTGATAAAATTGTGATGCAAAAGAGAAGAGGGCTCATGGTGTCACCCTGAAAGACGCCCTTCTCGAAGGTGACGCTCTTGGTTGTCACGCGGTGCTTTCCAGATGAGATTGTAAATCTGGTTTTCTAAAGGGGCATCAATCTCTCAATCCATCCCACTATGTGTGGATGAACCTTTAAGCTTTCCAACAGATAGAATATAAGTCTATGGGAGGTTGAATCGAAAGCTTTCTGGTAATCCATCCAGGCCATCGACAGATTGAGATTGTAGGTTGCAGCGTGTTCGGACAAGTTATTGGCCCGTAGCTCCTTGAGTTGGACAAGTCGCCTTTCTTCCGTAGGAGTACAGTGCATCCTATCACCAGCTACTGCGGAATGGGCGTCTCCGACTTTAAAATATGAGGTGAAGATCCGGGCCGCATGTTGGTGTGTAGAAGTAAACTTCTTCCACCGTCAAATAACACCCGTATTTTGTCAACAATGTGCTGCTTGATAGTCAGCAGCTTTGACTTGTTCAATGTGTGATAGTGGATCCTCAGTTCGTGCGCGAACTTTTGGACCCTTACCGTAAAAGGCTTACCAAATGTTATGTAGTCAATCACACACTGAATACGGGACGTGTTCATCCATTTCAGCCAGATCTTGGGGCTTAGGAGAAACCTGGATGTTGATGTTTCTCCTCGTCCTGAAATCGTCATCATCTCTTGGGGGAAGCCTCATTTCCGCGGTTGATCTTAATGTCGCTTCCACTTCTTCGTCTGCAGCTGGTTCTTGCAGTGGTTGGGAAAGCGATCCGCGTATATATCCTGTTTGCAAGAGGTCGGCGCGGTTTCGCAACCTCCACAGAGTGTGCAGGCGCGCCATGTATCCCCTGCGAGCAGGGATAATGCTGGCATCGTAGCAATCCAGCAAGTCATTTCTGAGTCGATCCTTCCACTCAAGACGGCGACCGTCTCGCCGATCCGTCATCGTGTTTCCATTCAAATTATTTGCAGCACCCCGAATTCTAGGGCAATCGGCACTGTTTGCCGTCTCATTGTCGGTTGCTCGGCGCGTTCGATCATTTTGAAACGCATTCACAACTGGGTTTGGTGTTGTCGTAGTTGTTCCCCAGCTGTTCGAGCAGCTAGAAAAAGGGTTCGTCTACCCTTGTAGAGCCCTGCGTTCAAGGGTAAGGCTGATATTCTAGGAGGTCGCCCGGTATCCCAGAGACACCGTAAAAAACACCTCACCCCTGCAATTCAGCTTTCAGCAGGGTTGTTAACACCTTAGCTTGGGGGTTTTTCCTTCAGGACCATCCTTGGACAATTGTCCGCGACTGCTTCTTAACTTTTGTAACCGTATTCAGCAGAAACCCTCGGCACAAGGACCCTATATCCGCAACCTGAGGACACGTCCGGTGGCTTTGTCTCAGACTTTCGGATTCGATTCCAAAGGAACCGAATATATATATATATATATACAGGTATATATATATATATATATGTATACATACTATATATATCTGTTGGCGGTGTATATATATATATACATACACCACGTTACCATGTGGTCACCCATCTCACGGTTGTGAGTCGTGGCCAAACCACCCCAGGACTCCGCTGGGAGTTAGTGCCATTCTGGATAATCACATATGCCCCGGCGCAACCGTGTCAACTATCGCTAAAAACACGTCTCACGACCGTGAAATAGGTGCTTATAGCGAGATGGAATTGTGTGCTTTGAGGACGCGGACCAACCCAAGGATAATTGCCTGACTCATGTCAGTATGTTGTTTGTGTGGGGGTATGATCTTCAAGTTACGAACCAGTGAAGATTTGGCACCGCCGACAGCACTGATAATCAGGATTATTGTTAGGAGTTTAGGACTTCGAGATGCAGACTCGATCGTAAAGCCCCCTGCTACAGGCCCAAACCTCGACCCTGAATGGTTCATTGAAGACCAACTAATGAAAGCTTCCTTTTACTTTATATATTTTTGAATATGTTTGTGCAAAAAAAATGTTTTTCATTTCCAAATTATCTACTGAGGACCCGAACTTGGTAACAATAAAGTTTCCAGAAGCAAAAAGGTATCAGGTATAAGAACCTGTGCACAAGGGGCGTCACTTGTAAATAGCATATTACGATAAGTCCGTGAGTTGAATGGCAGAGTAATAACACTAGAAATGACGTCTCAGTTGAACATCAGGACTCGCTTCAGGGTCTTTCGCTGCTCTTAGAATTTGTCTACTTCAATTTGTACATCAAGAGAAAACTTCAAAGTACTTAAGCACGACCGAGAAATCTTTTTTTTCTATAAACAAATACGTATACATTTGTTTTTATCAGAGATCGGATTGGCGAAGTCGCAGATGGAAAATTCCAAAATGTAAAGTTTTGGGCCACCTTTTTACTGCTGTCCAACGGAAAAACCTAATAAGTGTCATTTGCCATAGTGACTATTTTCAGGCATATCTGCATGGGAAAATAACCTCTATGGCAAATGTCACTAACTAGGTTTTTCCGTTAGGCAGCAGAGTACAGGTGTTCCACAGGTACCCGTGATGGGACCTCTGTTATTCATTCTCTACAATATTTATGTAAAAGATGTGATCAGTTCATGTAAACATATGCAGTTTTTTGATGACCTCCAAATTCACATTCAGTGTACTCCGGATCGAGTCAGTGAATTCATTGCTTTAGTCAATGAGGATGCAGAAGCAATCTTTGTCTGCGCGGGGACTAATGGGATTAATCTCAATCTTAAGAAGACTGGTCCTTTAGTGATTAACAGTTCTCCGAAAATTAATGTGAATGTACCCTTAATTAAGGAAGCTCGAAAGCTGGTAGTAATTATTACGAGTACCAGAAATCGTTTGCTGTAAGAGCGATGTCGCTGTGGAACTCATTGCCACAGGATATGGTACAGGCGGAATCAGTATTGTCAATTGAGTCAAGAATTGTTACTCTTCTACTGTATGCAGAAAATGCAGGAATACGATGAAGGTAGTTAATGGGCAATGGTTAGACGAATAAAGTTGAACCGAATTTAGAAAAACTCGACTTTTATTATAAGTACAACACATTATTAAACTTTGGAGTGTTACTTGTGCTGCGGTACACAAAAGACTGACGAGACCGAAACTTGTGTCGGTGTATTTGAGTGTATATTATATTAAACATAGATGGCCTTATCTATTTGAATACTCTAAAGAAGAACGTGTGAATTGCAAATCCTAATACTCTCCCTCAAGTTACGTCCCAAGGTGATTGGATCGAAGATATCCCAAACCCAGAGATGTACTCCACGTGCTTTGATTGCGTTGGCAAGTTCTGGATGCCCCAAGTTCTTCGGGAAATTTATCATATATATCCACGATCAGTGGCACAAGTAGACCAGTTGGCATCGACAAAAACTCTCAATACATTATCGTCCTTTTTATTTTTTCAGACCATGATTTTCGGTTCCCTCGAGACATCTGAGCACACGCTTGGCTGCTGTCCAGTGCTCTTATTTCGGGTTGCTGTTCAACTGTCCAAGCACACTGACGATGTTGGAATGTTTGGTCGCGTTCCCAATCCAGCGTACATCAACGCCCAAACTAACTCTCTCTATCGAAACGTTTCATCTTCTGCTCGGTCATTTGAACATTTAGTTAGTTTCGTGTGAGTTGCAAGTGGGGTGTTCACTGGTTTGCTCTCGCTCATTTGAAATCTCCTTAGAATGTCCCTTACGTAAGTTGTATGCGGTAAGGTTATGCCTTCCTCGTCTCGTGTGATTTCCACACTCAAACAATACCGGACTTCTTCGAGATATTTAACCTTGAATTCCTTGGAAAGTCTTTGTTGAATCTGACTCTCCCTTGCTCTATAATTTGACACAATCAAAATGTCATCCACGTAAACTAGAATGATCGTTTTTTTGACGTTATCGGTGTAGACACACGGATCAGCATTTGTCGGTGTCAGCCCAATCTCTCGAGGAACTGAATCCAATCTTGCGTGCCACTGACGGCCATCTTGGCGTAAACCATACAGAGCTTTATTGAATTTACATACCTGAGCCGTTCTATCCATTGGCCTAAAACCTTTCGCTACAACACCTGCCTTTCGTCGTTCCAGTCCTTCATCAGGCCCGTACTTGTTCCTCAGCATAGTTCGGCACCTAATCACCCTTTCGTTTGTGG
This sequence comes from Melikaiella ostensackeni, assembly GCA_032362435.1. Lineage (NCBI taxonomy): Eukaryota > Metazoa > Arthropoda > Insecta > Hymenoptera > Cynipidae > Melikaiella > Melikaiella ostensackeni. The sequence goes on along the minus strand of JAUMHM010086049.1, from coordinate 2,060 downwards.
GTCTGTCGACTAGATCGAATGTCTCGTTGGAGACAAGACTTTTAATTTCTTTGTGAATAGCGTCTTCCCACTCGGTGCTGTCAGATCCTGATAGCGCTTGCCGCACGAGAAACTTGCAGACATTCATGGCCAAATCAGCATTGTTCCATCTGTAGAACTCCTCCTTTCTCGTAGAAATCCACGTTCCACTTTTTATGAGTTTTCTGTCATTTCCATGACTTTTTAAATAAGTATTTTACCAAATATATTGCTCTTTTTGTTTAAATGCGGAAACTATTCATCAATCAAATGAGCTGAAAAATGGTAAAATTCCTCAAAAATGAAAAAATAGCGACGATTTTTCTGAAAATTAGAAAAAAATTGATTTTATAACAAATTCCACTTTTTGACATTTTTATTTTTGAATTGAAATTTATACAATAAAACTCTTACACTTTTACATCATCTGGCACAGTAGTAAGTTAAATGTATGTTTATTTATCGACATGTTCAAATGAAAAGGTGCTATCTCGCGTGGTGATACAACTCTTCAGTTGTATACAAATATTTTTATGTATTTTTATTTTCTATTTAATTTTTATATTTTTTATGAATATGTAATCACATCCGCCTCAGCTAAACCGTGTCAACTTTCGCTAAAAACACGTCTCACGACCGTGAGATAGGTGTTTATAGCATGATGGAATTGTGTGCTTTGAGGACGCGGACCGACCCATGGATAACTGCCTGACTCATGTCAGTATGTTGTTTGTGTGCGGGTATGATCTTCAAATTACGAACCAGTGAAGATTTGGCACCGCCGAGAACACCGATAATCAGAACAGCCGTTTTAATAGAATACCTGTTTTTATATAATGGACTATGTGTCATCGTCGCAGATCCCTTATCATATCTCCGCACGTCTCCTTCTTTTCTTTTTCCTTGGTTATGTTCATGTCGGCTGGTACTGGAAATGCAATAACGAACATCGTTCGTTTTTAGAATGTCAATAAGAGTGATGTCGGGCCTCGTGTGCGCGATATGAACAATTGTCGAGAATATGTAGTTCTAGTATATTCGGCACTTTTCATTATCTCTCTTACTAGGAACATCCGACAGAACAGTTAATGGTTCCCGCGTAAGAAGGACAACCGGATAGTATGTGTCCTAGGCACGCAGGGTATGAACGAAATGATCTGCTTTTTTCGTTTGGAACATCATGACCTTAAATGCGGCGATGATATACTAATAAGGGGACCCTACACACTGTGGAATTTTGTTTATATGCATACTCCTCCGAGTAATAGATCATTACTTAACTTGTAATGTGATAAAATAATAAGATGCGCTTTTCACCTATTTACGAGAAGAAAGGCTTTCAAAAACTCCACGCAGGTTACGTAGACTGCGATGCGAAGGCCTTTTGACCGCCTGTTAGATCAGGATGTAGACTTGCGGATTTGTAATCGGGAGGTGCGGGCTTTATTCTTGCAGCCTGCACTTTGCGATTTTTTTACATTAAATTTTTTTATTGAAGTGAAACTTTCATACACACAGTGTGAACTGATGAAATGATGACGCTCCCAGTGAAACGCGGTGACAATGAAACTTCTATACACGCAGTGTGAACTGTTAAAATGGTGACGTTCTCAATGAAACGCGGTATATAGTCTGCATGTAAGCGTGAAAGTCAACATCCTAATGAGAAGGTATTAGTTTTACGTAAAATTTGAAATCGCCAGTTTTCATCAAATCTCCACTTTTTGAGACCCCCTGAGTGAGAAAAAAAGGGTTTTACGAGGGTGTCTGTCTGTAATAGTCTGCAGGCATAATAACTTTCGAAAGAATTTTGAGATTAGATTGAGCTTTGGCATACTTTTTCAGGGCCCAAAAAGAAAGGTCAAGTTCGTTAATCAGCTTTTTTTGACCAACGGCTGTGGTTTTACTCATAACAAATTATCATTGTTATTATTATTATTATTATTATTGATATTATTATTTTACTTAACTTTGTCTCGGAAAACCCGGTGCGTCATCATCAGCCACGGACAAAGTCAAGTGCCTGATGAGTTAAAGATATT
>JAUMHM010086048.1:0-11197 GCA_032362435.1 Melikaiella ostensackeni | reverse complement strand
ATTATCTAGGTCGAGAGATCGAATTCGCGCACATTCTCACGCTCTGTAAAATTCAGGAAGAAGAAGGATTAGTCGCCGGCAATAAATTAACTTCGCGTCATATTCACATTGAGGCCAACAAAATGAATGTTAGACTGGCTGCTCAAATGTTGAGCAATTCTGTTAAGCAAGCCCTCGAATATGCTGAATCCACACAATTAATAATTGGTCGAAGTCTCAAAGGAACCGCTGATTTCTGTGGTGTTTTTAATGATGCATTCGATATTCTCAACTGTCGGCAACGCTACAACAACAATCCGTATAAACAACCGTTTAAACGTCCTTTATGCGAAGAATTCGAACAAGAACTGAAAGATCGAGCCGTCGAAATTGAAAATTATATTCTCAAATTACAGTTTAAAGATGAAGCAGTCGTTGCAGGATCTCGGAAATGCGGTTTTGTTGGGTTCATTATATGTTTGAGAAACATTTTCAATTTGTACCACGATTTAAGGAAATTTTATAACGTCGAATACCTACTGACTTACAGGATTTTGCAGGACATGCTCGAATCATTTTTTTCAGCAGTTCGAATGAGAGGGGGTTTTACAAATAATCCAACTTGCTATCAGTTTCAGTATGCTATGCGTAGATTGACAACTCGACAACAATTGAAGCTTGTTGAAACTGGAAATTGTTCTCCAGATGACATCCCTCTTTTAACAGTGCCAAGCTCCCAGTCAGATCAAAATGATGATTTTAATGACGCTTTAGACGAGGACGTGTTTCAAGAAAATGAATTATTCAATTTCGATGATCTAGAAATCCCTTCGTACTTCGTTCAAGATGTCGTCCAGTATATTGCAGGTTTCATCGTTAGAAAATTCAAAGAAACTTGTTCCATCAGAACTTGCCAAGATTGTTTCACAAGCATTGTCGGGGAGTCCGGAACATCAAACTTGATTGATGCCAAGAATAGAGGTTTTTTATCGTATCCTTCACAAGAAATGTTTTGTTTTTGTCTCCACATCGAAAAAATCATTAGGGCTTCCAAAGAGATCATGTTCCAATCATCGTTCGAAAAAAATGTTCTTGAGAACTTGCTTAATCCTAAAGAAAAAGAAGGAGCGTTTTTCCAATCCCAGCATTTTTCAGAGTACGAAGAACACTATAAAGAATTGGTGTCTTTCGTTGCTAAAGCCTACTTAACAGTAAGAATGAACCACGAAGAAAAAAAACATTGCAAAATCGATAAATATGTGAGGCATCTGCACACCAAAATCATTCTATTTAAGCATCAGTAGTTTAAGCGTTGTAAATACTAGTGTGTAATTGCATGTAAATACGTTTTTTCAATGATTCAATGAAAATAAATCATTCTCATGCTCGCAATAAATACAATTTCAAAACCCGATCAATTCATTCAGCCGGATTAGCCTGGGGGTGATATCCTAGACTTTTGGAATGATGTTTGCCATAGGACTGAGTTATCTCTGTCACGACTTTCTTGACAAACACGGTTCCATTATCCGTATGGATCGTCTCTGTCTTTTCCCATCGAGAGATTATTAGGTCTTCGAGGGCGTCACTAACATTTTTGGCGTTAGCCGCACGAAGGGCTTTACACTCAATCCACTTTGAAAAATAATCGTGCAAAAAGTGATATATTTATCAACCGCCCTGCTTCGTCTATAAGGCCCCATACTGTTCATAAATACCAGCGCCTATACCGAGATGGCCGGCTTGCGATTCTTCGTGGACTTCTACTAAGGCCTAATATCTTTTTTCGAGAGGAATAACCAGTTTCTACGTTTCCTGGTTCTCAACGATTGAGTCAATCAGCGGATTTGGCCTGAGAAGTACAGCCGCCCTTCAACGACCTTCCAGCTGTGATACTTTGTCGGATATTTCTGTACACCTTCCACCCTACGGCAGTACCACGAATCCTTAACCTCCTCCGCTGCGCTGGCCGCAATAGTCACGTCGTCTTCGTACCTACGAGAGAGCACATCCGGTGCGTGGTGCAACGCACCCTCACGATGAACATTAAAGCGATACTCGAGGAGTTCAAGCGACCCGTTGGTCGCTGTGCTGGTCTTCTGGTCGGATTGTGTAAATTATGGAGCCACCGTAGGCTAGAGTGATCGGTGATCACCATAAAATGAAGTCCCTCTGAATAGTGCCGGAATTTCTGAATCGACCAAATTACGGCTAGACGTTCTTGTTCGGTCGTCAAATATTTACGTTCCGCGTCCGTCAGAGTATGACTCGCAAAAGCTATCCTGCGTTCCTCGCCTTCAATCACCTGCATGAGAACAGAGCCAAGGATCTAACTGCTTGCGTCTGTTGCGTAAGAGTGGCAGACCCCTGGATAAATCGACGCTACTAGCTGGCCATTCTCAAAAATCTCCGCAATGGCTTAATATTACATGGTGCTGGGTAATTCTGTACGGAAGCTACGCGTTCTGTATCCGGTTGTAAACCTCGTTCACCAACTCGGTACCCCATATAGCGAACTTCATATCTAAGAAACATACCTTCTTCGGGACTAATAGTTGACTGGGCGCCATAAATGTTATTCAGAACCCTTTTAAGCCACTAAAAATGCTCCTCAAAGCTTTCCGGTACTACAATTATATTATCTAGATATGCAAAGCAGTGGGAACGCATTTTTGGACCGATTAATTTGTCAATTAACCACTGAAAGGTCGCTGGTGCACCACTTAGTCCGGACGGCATTCTTTTGTACTGAAGATGAACCCGTCTCGGTACTGAAAAAGCCATTATCGGACATTAATCATCCTCTAACGGAACCTAATGGTATGCTAAAATTAAATCGTTCGTCGAAACGTAGTGAGCCGATCCACCTCCTCGTACATAGACTTCAATACCACAGGTGACACTCGATAGTGTCTTTATTCAAATTGTGGATGTCTCTGGACATCGATACTATGTTACCGTTACCGTAGTGGACGATCTATCATCTTTAGCTTCTCTAATTCAATTTTTCCGCACAACGGCATTTCTTCCACGATCGGGAGAATCGTCTGGGGACTGTCTCTCGCTGCCGCTTCTTCTCACTCTAATTCTAAGACCTCGGCCTCCTTACTACAGTCGGAAACGGTTCCCATCTCTCTTTGAACTATCAACGAGGGCTGATCAGAGTGACCCCTAGGAATACTTTGCAAGAGGCCTTTACCGCCTCTATGATACGGTTGATTTACCGCCCAATTATTAGGCTGTTCATGTGGCAAAAATTGTCTAAAGTTATTTCTATTACCGTAATGTTTTCAAGAGTCACCCGAACTTTTTTAAAAGTATTCGGTCGACCGAGATCTCGACTGATTAATTTGATGTCTAAATTGAAGTACTGCATTCGGGAGGTCCTCGGTTTCGTAGCCTACTAATTGAAAATTTGGTAACCCATCGTATGTACCGTGTCTTAGTTCCTAATGCACATACACTTGTAGTCTGTGAAACCACATTTATTACATGAGGGTTGGGGCTATTAAATCCCATCCTAGAGTGGTTTTGCGGAATTAACGCACTCGCTTGAAATCCAGACATTACTAGTTGCATGACAGAATTTGAATTTGGGTCCAATGGTGGATTCCCGCACGTATGAGCCGAAGTACCTACGCTCAAACTTCTTGGAGGCACTATCGCATTTTGTGAACCCCCTGTAAGCGCGTGAATTCCGAGCCACCATATTCAATAAACCTACCCACGTTATTAAATGTCGTTGTGGAAACGTAAGGTTGTGTTGAGTTGTACCCAACCCTGCTACACTAAATTTTCGGCATTGGCCTGATTTGAGCAATTATTGGCCCTACTGTTACATCCGCAACTTTTAAAAATTTTGTTATAACGCCTGACGAGGGGCTACCCAACCTACTTTGAGACAGATAGGTGATAATTATTCATAATTAGGCGTACTAACTGCATGCCCTCACCCGTGCGTCTGCTCATAATAATAACGCTACTGACGATAAAGTAGAAAACGCAAGCTACCGAGAAGTGAGAGTTACCGTGGGTAGACTAAGACTCAATTGATGCCGATAATTCAATGAAAGAAACATTATCCGATATAAAATAATTGATTAATGTCGTTCTGTCAATATGTATTATTATGAATTAACTATATGAAATACTTATAACTCTAAAACAAGTCATGTTAAACATATATCTAATAGACATACATGTATCTTCAATGTTTCTCAGTTAATAAGATTCACATGGTCCTGTACGCAATGCAGTAACCAAGTGATAAATGCATGCATGGGGACGGCGATTTGTCAAGCTCGGCGCAGATGGCAGCACCGAAAGTGGAGACATGCTTTGTGCGCCGGCACAAGGCATTATCCGCAGTTTCCTTAGATTTTTGTCATTCTGAAAGCGACATGCTCCTTCATTTTCACACCCAAATATCACACACATACCTGGCTTTTCGAAAATAATGCTTTAAACTAAAAACTCTTCGACTGCGGTATCAGGGACTGATAAAATGTGAATAGCAGACGACACCGCCATTATAACCGCCGCCTGGTGTGCCTCCACGCTCACTAGCGCTCCTAGCGGCCTTAAGTGTCAGTCGATACGATAATTGTAGTTCTGAGTTAGTTATGAGCGAATCATGTATTAGTTCTTAGTTAGTATATAGAATCCTGATTTCTTTAAAGACCTAGAGAGGAAACAAACAATCACAAAAGGCATTAGCAGAGGGGACGCACTCCTTACTCTTATATGCCAGTCTGAAATTGATATAATTGAACGTGCCGATTTATGTAAACCATGGGCAATTAATGTTGATACTGAGACCGCCAATGCCCTGTACGTAACCATCCTCATAACATTGTCGAACGAGACGATCACTGACTCAGACGAACCTCGCCCTAAAACGTGCCGATCTGTGTGAACTCTGAAATCGGATGTCATGGGCGAGTCTCGGGCGCGTTTATTATGGGTGTGCCAGGCGTGCCGGGCGCAGTTACTTGTATCACCTATATAAACCTCAGATTCACCCCTGGTGGTCGTCTTTACGTTCCAAGCAATCAAGCTGACCTCTTATTCTTCGAAGTACGAACCGCTTTGATTAAGTCGCGATTTTCACATCATTGTAAAATATTTCTTTACAAAAAACCGCTCTGTATGAATCGTGCACTTTTACGTCACCGTGACAAAGTTAACGAGAGGTTAAGTGTTGAACAAAGCCCCTTCGGCTGAGACTTTCGGTCGTCGTATAAGTTACTTTCCGGATAAAGTCCGCTGGTTAAACGTTCGCGAAAAAACTCATTACTGAAGTTGACTTCGATTAACTCAAATAATACAAATTTAATAAAACAAACACCCATTAGAATTTTGCCGCTGTTCTACAACCTAGCGGGGATGAAGTCGACAGCCAATCTCTTCTGCCCTTTCTGGAATAGAAAGGTAAATGAAAGTCTTAATGTATTAATTAACTGATTATCTATGCTTTATCTGTAATAAACCTTGTAATATCCAAATTACACCTCATTTATTTTAAACACTATACTGACGCAATCCCCGTAGGATTAATAGTGACAACGTACCCACAACAAATAATTAGTTAGACCTTACCATGTACCAACCTGACATAATCAGCAACACTGGTCTCTCTCATTCTCATATTTCCAAAATACCCTCGACTTTTGCTCGGGACGTGACACTACCTGCCCTAGGCACCCCAAACATCATCGGACTCTGAGTGTGTCCTGTCGCAAAGTAGACGGATCTATGTGTGTCTAGTGGACGCGTTTCGTATCTGACCTCGTTTTGGAAATTTAAATTATTATGAAAATGTTCCCCGAGATCGAAACTGGTTCATTGAATATGGGTGGGGTATTTGGCCACTCATATTCAAATTCGGGATTACCTAAGATTACTTGTGAAGATGGTGTCATAGTCGGACTAGTATCCGTAATCCTGCTTACGACTCATGTACTTATGCTCGTTGTCACGGTCACCGTGGACGTGGAGGATGAAACCTGACAATTGCTTTGAGTATTAATAATCTTAGAAAAATTTTGCAGAGGCTTCGGTAATGAAGTGCTTCTTCTAACTACTGCAGCCTCACTTTCACTCGAGTGAACAAACGTTTCATCATTTACAAGAAATGAATCGAGCGGAATTCAACGCCTAATAGACGGAAAAAGCACTTGATTTGTCGTGTCCTCAAATATTTGTGACCGAGCAGCCTCCCTCACAAACCTTTTAAAATATCTGATGGCCCTATCCAGGATGACCTTTCGTGTTTCATTATTACACGGCCCCACAAAAAGAAAGTAGGAGTTCCGATGGACTAGACTTTCAAGCCGTTGAATTCGAATCCGTGGTCGGAATTGCACCATCAGGTCTTGTTTTTTTTCTAACCTCGAAAAACATCATTCTTTTGACATTTTTCATAATTAAAAACTTGTTATGAAAAAACGCGAGTTACTTTCGCAATTATGACAGTGAATTCGGATTCAACGGCAAAAAATACATAGAAATTGTCTAGTTTGGTCTGCTGGGCCAACCATTCTGCGGGTCAGGAGGGGGCTGTACAGAGTTCAAGACCCTAATACCCCGCCGAAAAAAATAAACGTTCCGGCTGACCAGACTAGTAAATTCTTATGGATTTTGTGTCGCTGAATTCAAACCCGAGTTCGGAATTCAAAAATTAGTCTTTTTTTCTAACCTTGAAAAACATCTTTTTTGTTGATTTTTCGTGATATAAAACATATCATAAAAAATACGAGCATGTTTTGCAATTCTGACCGGGAGTGCAGATTCAGCAGTTCAAAGTACATAGGCATTGTCTATTTTTGTTCACTGGACTGAAATTTTCGCGAGACTGGGGGGATATGTTATTTGAGGTTATGAAGGAAACGCGTCCAAGTTTGGTAATTCTGTTCCTGAATGCGAATGCAGCAGCTCAAAAAATATAAGAGATGACTAGTCTGATACGCCGAAACTTTTTTTTTTTTGTCAAAGTAGTAGGGTCTTGAACTCTATACAGAATCACCCCCCCCCCCTCCGTCTCGCGAAGTTTTTAGTCCAGTGAAGTAAAATAGATGATTTCTATATACTTTGAACTGCTGAATCTGCATTGTCGGTCAGAATTGCAGAACAAGCTCGCATTTTTCTATGGCATGTTTTACATCACGCCAAATCAACAAAAAAAATGTTTTTTGAGGTTAGAAGAAAACAAAACATAAATTTCAAATTCCAACCTCGGATTTAGATTTAGCGACACAAAATCCATAAAAATTGACTAGCCTGGTCGGCCGGAACATCCACTTTTTCCGGCGGGGTATTCGGGTCGTGAACTCTGTACAGCCCCCTCACGCCCTGCCGAGTGGTTTGCCCAGCGGACCATACTCGACAATTTCTATGTGTTTTTTGCCTTCGAATCCGAATTCACGGACATAATTGCAAAACTAACTCGCGTTTTTTCATAACATGTTTTTGATTATGAAAAATGTCGAAAAAAAGACGTTTTTGAGGATAGAAAAAAAACAAACCTGATGGTGGAATTTCGACCGCGGATTCGAACTCAGCGACTCGAAATCCATAGGACATGACTAGTCTAGTCCGTCGGAACTCTTACTTTTGTTCTCTGGGGCTGTGATTATTAACGATGTTATCATTCAGGATACCGCGGATTCTGTCCGTGCTGAGACCCATCAACGCTTGTCTGGCCATTAAAAAAAAATTTATCCAAAATATGATACGAAAATATGGTTAAATCTAATCAGGTACTCAAAGTAATATTAATTTTAGAATTAATTATTAAACTAATATCTAAGAATCCAATATAAGAAGATAGCGATCCACAAACTGATTATAAATTAAATCACAAAATTATTTTGGTTTGTTCGCCAAAAATAATTTTAGCAGATATTCGCCTATGAATTAAAGTATGAATTTTCAAACAATCAAAGGAAATGTATCTAAACTTTCTGTCGGTAGTATAAATAGGTATAACTTTTTACAATTTCGATTTCGACGTCGTCATGCAGGAAAATGCGATGTTTACTGTTATGTCTATGCTCCCCTTTTTATATGATCATAATCTTTGATTTGATAATGTTAACTTCCAAATTATTAAGATTAACAAGGGAGGGCTGTTAATTTTACCCTGTAATACTCCCTTCGTGACCTTAATGGATTTGGTAGTCCCAGAACTATTTTTAACTGCAATGTTAGCTTCCGCATAAAAATCCATCAAGATCTTGGTGATTTTATAACTAGCACTAAGATTGTAAATTTTTTTCCACAGGAGATTGTGTGACATAGAGGGAAAGCGTTGCGGAAGTCGACAAACAGGACGAATAGCTTACCTCCATTAACATTGAGTTTAATTTGTGCCAACGCGTACTTTAAAGATATTCTCTAGGCAAGTATGGTTTTTTCTAAATCCTGTTTAGAATTCAGGAAAAAGTTTCATTCTGTCTGCTCAATCCGTGATTCTATGTGAAACAATCTGCGTAAAGGTTTTTGTTCCACAATTCACAAGAGGAATAGGACGGTAAACACTAGGGTCCAGCCTGTCGCCCTACTCGAAAAATATTTTGAAATTTTGTTATTTTCACATTTTTTAAGGGCTGAGGTGATCTCGACGTTAGCAATAGGAGCTTCTAAGATTTGGTTCATGTATCCATATGCTAAATCAAAGAAAATCATTGACCTGTTGGAAGTATCATCTATTCGAATCGATAGAATCTTCTGAGCTAATTTTAAATCTAAAATTATTCATCATTTTCCAGACAGTTTTTGAATCTTTAGCTGTTGCTAGTAGATCCAAGTTTGCTTTGCTATGAGCATCCTTTTTTTGATTTTTTAGTATCGGCTTATAATTTTCTTTTAAGTGATGGTGTTGGAAAGCTAATTCCTTCTCAAAGTTTCGTTTTTTACATTATCTCAGGAGAACTTACAGAGATTTTTTTAAGCTAACACATTTGGTATCGAACCAGGGTTTAGATGAGCTTGTTCTGTCTGCTAAATTGAGTTTGAATTTCAGACAGAAACGAGCTCGAGTTGAGCTGGAAAATTGAAGCTGGTGACGGTAAAAGAAAAACCATGGGCTAAAACTGTAGTATAATGTGGTTTATAATATCTGATCAAGAAAGTCCGCAGACACTAGGTCCAAAAAACGCTAGGCTTCATGATAGGGGGGGGGGGGAATGTCGCTTTTACTGCATTCTAGAGGAGTTCCACCGGAACTAGAGGACTCTTTGGCGCCACGCTCACGGATCACGTTGAACTCTCTGTCTGTTTCATATTTTGTGATATAGGACCACCCGATCGATAATATCTATGACTGAAGGTCAAAAGATGGGTAGTTTTTCGTCGGTGTTGAAACGCAGGCTGCTTTTCATGCAAGCGAGAGGAGCTCCACCGACATTGGAGGAAAGTTTGGCATCATGCTCGGGGATCATGCCCAACTCTTTGTCCGCTAAATATCTTGTAGTTTAGGATCCCCGATCAATAATACCCATAACTGAAGATCAAGAGGTGCATAGTTTTTCGTCGGTGTTGCATCGTAGGTCCCTTTTCATTTACGGTAGAGTAGCTCTTGAGACTTTGGAGGACTGTTTGGTGCCACGCTCAAAGATCATGTTCAACTCTCTGTCACCATGATAATTAAAACTTAGGAGACCCAGATCGATGATATCCGTGTCTGACAGTCGAGAAAAGGATAGTTTTTCGAAGGTATTGCACCGTGGGTCGCTTTTCATGCAATCTGGAGGAGCTTCACCGACATTCTTTATCAAAGGTCGGTTTTCGGGACCGATAGAGGACTTCTAGCGACATTTGAGGACTGTTTGGCACTATGCTTTGGGATCATGCCCAACTCCCTGTCGCTTTAATATTTTGTAGTTGAGGGCCCCCTGATCGATGATGTTTATGTCTGCCGGTTGAGAAAAGGATAGTCTTTCGTCGGGTGCTGCACTGTAGGTCGCTTTGCATGCACGCGATAAGAGCTTCACCAACACTCGAGGACAGTTTGGCGTCACACTCAGGGATCATGCCCAACTCCCGATCCCTTTGATATTTCGTAGTTTTCGATCCCCAGGTCGATTATATCCATGCCTAGCGGTCGATAGAAGGATAGGTTCTCGTTGGTGTTGCATTAAATATCAGTTTGAATGGAAGACAGAAGAGCTCCAGCGATACTCGAGGACTGTTTGGCGCCGAGCTCAGGGATCATGCCCAACACTCTTTCCGTTTAATATTTTGTAATATAGGACCACCCGATCGATAATATCTATGACTGAAGGTCGAGAGATGAGTAGTTTTTCGTCGGTTTTGCACAGCAGGCTGCTTTTCGTACGAGCGAGAGGAGCTCCACCGACCTGAAGGATAGTTTGGCGTCATGCTCAGGGATCATTCCCAACTCTTTGTCCCTTCGATATTCTGTAGTTTAGGATCCCCGATCGATAATACACATGACTGAAGATCGAGAGATCAAAAGAAATCAAGCTAAATAAAATAGGCATTCTAAACAATTTACACAACTTAGATTTTTGGGCGCCAGTCCTTTCTTGCGACAAAGGTAAATCAATTTGATCAAAGTGATTGAAAAAAGATAAAGACACTAGGAATCTACATTCCAAAAAGGCAGCGGGAACCTCACAAACTTAAGTCAAAAAGACGTCTACCTTAATTTAAAACAAGCGATAATCCAAAAATAAGGTAAAAGACGATGAAATATCCACAGATAAGATAACTCAAGGTAAAAATTGATAAAAGTTATGATAACGATACCAGAAAAATAGTGAAAGATAATAAAAAGTAATACGGTACTAGAATAAGTAAAAGGTGGGCCGAAATTAAGAAGATAAAATTAGGGTCGACAAAATTACTAGCTCAGTCATAAACTTAGATAATAGTGGAGGGGATGGGTTGCTCAATTACAAAGCTCATGTTTTGATAAAAGAAACAATTAACAACAATTTATTCCACATTTAAGCAAAAAATTAACAAAAGGACATACCCAGAGGGTTGAAAGAGAAAACAATATAACCCTATAAAATATAAGAACAGCTGGAACGTAGATACAGGGGTTACGGCAACAATAAATCGCAACAATAGGGTACTTTTTGTAAAGCAAATGGAAAACTAAGGGAAGGTCGCAATTATATAATTTTGAAGGGTCATATATAGGAAATATACATTTTCGCTTAACAAATAAGTAACGGGGTTTGCAGTCAAG
>JAUMHM010086047.1:0-11198 GCA_032362435.1 Melikaiella ostensackeni | reverse complement strand
TGAAGTATAAGTCCAATTTTTCGCAAATCCAAAATTTTACCATGTTAATTAAATAGGATTTTCAAATGCCCGGTGGCACGTTTTCGTATTGGAATTTCGGAAAAAAACGGATTTTCTTTCTCCGAAAATGGAAACTTTTGGAGGGGTGACTTGCCCTCTAGCTCAAAAAACGTTTTTTGGACCACCCTAATGTTCCATACACCTTGAAGGTGAAACTTCGTTCGATGCGGGCAGTATGAAAATTTTTTCCAGCGCATATTTAATGCCAAAAAAGCCTAATTGAACGTTAGAATTTTGAAAGGGTCAGAGAATCAGGGAAAAGGAAAATTTGGTTACCTGTAATTATATTGATGCCTGTTATAAAGAAGAATGAAATGAACAAGAAATTATCCTACGTAAAATAAATTTGGTGGACCAAAATAGGGTCGTTTGGTATGCTGCAAATGACAAACTCATCAATAAAGTCAGTAATTTTCTTTTGTTTAATGCAATTCTGTCCGTCACAGAAGTTTTCAATCAAGTCTAAAGCAGCGACAATGGTGTCTTGTAGAATGTGGATCATTTTGTTCAGAAACAAACCTACGAGCAGTTGCTAAACCAAATTCAGCATCTCTGAATTTCGTTGGTGGTGTTACATCCTGATCGTCGGCATCATTCTCGTCATAAAATTTCAAAGGTTCCTGTTCCTTTATACTATCCAATATCTCACTGTCTATAGCTTCTTTAGAAACAAGGGACCAATCACATGCAATCGCATGGGTTCAGTGCCATTTTACCTACTAGGCAAAGATAGGCAAATACCTAGGGGCGCCACGGTGTAGTGGGTGCCACATCAAATTTCAAAGGTTCCTGTTCCTTTACGCTATCCAATATCTCACTGTCTATAGATTCTTTAGAAACAAGGGACCAATTACATGCAATCGCCTGGGTTCAGTGCTATTTTACCCACTAGGCAAAGATAGGCAAATACCTATGGAATTTTAAAGGTTCCTGTTCCTTTACGCTATCCAATATCTCACTGTCTATAGGTTCTTTAGAAACAAGGGACCATTCACATGAAATCGCCTGGGTTCAGTGCCATTTTACCTACTAGGCAAAGGTAGGCAAATACCTAGGGGCGCCACGGTGTAGTCGGGGCCCCATCAAATTTCAAAGGTTCCTGGTCCTTTACACTATCCAATATCTCACTGTTTATAGGTTCTTTAGAAACAAGGGACCAATCATATGCAGTCACCTGGGTTCAGTGCCATTTCACACATTAGGCAAAGATAGGCAAATACCTGGGAACGCCACGGCGTAGGGGGCGCTCCATAAAATTTCAAAGGTTTCTGTTCCTCTATACTATCCAATATCTTACTGTCTATAGATTCTTTAGAAGCAAGGAACCAATCACATGCGGTCGCCTAGATTCAGTGCCAGTTTACCCATTAGGCAAAGATAGGCAAATACCTAGGGGCGCCACGGCGTAGGGTGCGCCTCACTGTGGGACGAAATCAAAAAACAAGGTTCAAAATAACTCGCTGAAGCCAATTCTTGACCGACTTTAAATTTTTGTTTTAGAAAAATTCTTCATTCAACTTCAAAGAGATCTATGTGGGCAAAGTTTTGAATTTATATATGTTTAAACTTTTGCGTTATTTCAAACGGCGAAAGAATGTTCATTCTTTAATTTTCTTCCTATCTTCTTGTAACAACTTTTCCAATGTTCCTTGTTAATTATATAAACAAATTTTATCTAAAAAATTCATACTATGCAATTTTTTGAATATTAAATCGTGCAATTAACTTTTTTTGAAATTTAGTTATACAATATGCAAATTCCATAAAATCGCTTGAAATTCTTTTGAATCTTTTAAAATTTCCTGAAAGCTTTGAGATCCGTTGAAATCCTTTAAGAACCCCTGAAATGTCTGATCTTCTAGAAATTCCTGAATAACTCGTCAATCTTTTTGAATCTCTTGGAATTTTTAAAATCACTTGAAATATTAACATGGGAAACAAAGAGTTTTAGCCGGGGCCGAAAAAAAGTTCGAATTATCGAAAATTCGTATCAGAGGTTCGAATTATCGAGGTTTTACTGTAGTTCTTGTATCATAATAGAATCATTTTTCTTTTGATAGAAAAATTTTATATTCGGAAAAATGTAAACTAACATATATATCTAATACGCACTCATTTACTTATACTACTTAAAAGCCCTCAATTATTATAAATACAAATTAATATGTATCTGATATAAAAAAGCGTTATAATTATTACGTTTACATATAATATTACATAATTCACATCAGGTTGCCTCATGAAATCCTTTTTTTTTAGAATTTCTAAAACCTTGAATCGAAAATTTCTTTCCTTTGGTTAGAAAATGGTCTCTTATTCTTTCCAGTTTTTTAAAGAAGTAATTAAAGGACGCTATGAAGGATTTTATGCTGAAAATTAGACTTTTTGAAGTTTTAAAAATTTCATTTCTACAATTTTAACTATCCCGTCTTGTACAACGTATGCAATTTTTTATTAGGATCCCACGTAACCCTCAAGTTTTGCTCGTTATGAAAAAAAATTTTGAGGTGGGTATTAACACACTTAATGTTGCGATTTTATAATAAAGATGACATTAGGCGGACAAATTCATCCTTAAATTTTTTTTTTTAATTAGGAAAATTTCAGAAAATATTACTTACCTTACCTGTGCAGATATTTCGAAAGGGTTCTATTGGGGCTCTAACGAGTTTTCCCCATTTCTATTCAGGCTCTAGTAGGGAAAGTTAGTCGGGACCCCATCGGTAACGTAACGATTTTGTCGATGTGGACCCTACTAGACTTTTTAGTACTGTCCTAGTGAAGGTTGCCCTTTCACAACCCAACTAAAAAAGGGCCCCTGCGAATTCCTATGGCGATATTTGTTCTAGAGATAAGGAAATTTTAATTTATTACTAAACCTAGTCTTTTTTCGCAACAAAAATCTTAAACATAAAATTTTTAAAAAATATATATTTTTTTAAAGATTTTTAATTATCTTCTTAAATTTAAACATTCAAAAAACATCAAGAAGTTAATTTTCATAAACATTTTAATTCAGTGAAAGATAGTGTAGAGTGAAGAAATTAATTTCTACTATTTTCTAAGGCCTTGCTAGAACATACGAAATTACAAACAGAAGGGAACGGGTTTTTCAAAATTAAAATGGAAAGAAACAGAACTATTAGAAATAGAAAACTTTAATTAATTTGTCTTATTTTAGTAAATAATTTCTGATAACTTTTTTTATATCACGAAAATTTATTTCAAGAAAATAAATTTAGCATCCTTCTACAAACAATAAATTATGTATGTATAAGATGGGACAGTTAACATTGTAGAAATGTAATTTTAAAATCTTTAAAAAGTCTAATTTTCAACATAAAAACCTCCATAGCGACCTCCAAACATATATTTTTTAATCTGGCAAAAATAGGGGATCATTTTCTCACTAAGAAAAGAAAGAAATTCCCGATTTAAGGTTTTAAAAAAATCTGAAAAAAAAGATGCAAAAGGCACCCTGATTCCCATATCTTTCAGTTATTAATTTAAATAATATAATCGTCTCTCACAAATGTATACAAATACATTATTTCCGATAAGGAAGAAACAGTAGTTAAGAATACAAAATTAAAAAAAAAAAAAAGATAAATAAAGAATTGGAAGACTTTTTCATAATATTGTACATAGATTATAAAATTTAATGGTACTGTCAAGTTTTTTACGTAAAACATTGTTTTCTATTTTATCGCAAAACTGTTGATTTGCAGAAAATATTCAAAGAAAAATAAGGAAACAATTCTAACAGCGAAGATAACCAATTCTGAGACTTTAGCACGTTTTTTGTCTAGAAAAATAGCACAATTAGCATGAGCAATTTTTTAAATATCTATAATAATTATCAAATTGAGAATTTTAGAATAAATATATAATTTTATATTTCACATGACAAAATCAACCTTCTTGAATCATTTTCAATAATCATAATCGACGTCATATACAAAATCACATTTGTTGGATAACGATAATCCGATGTCTGACGAATGTCAGGCTTAACATAATTTAATTTATAACTCGATTATCATCAAGACTCTTGATGCTTTTGTTCGCAGTTACCGGTGTTGCATAATATAATATATAAGTGTAAATGTTGCACTCGAACAGATGGTGCGAAAAAAACCTTCAAAATGTAATTAGCATCTTTGTTAACTTTGTTTTGCACGTTTGACATTTATGCTCTTACACACATTAATTTATTATGAATACAATCGTGACATGAAATGCTGAGCATACAATATTCTTTTCAAAAAATATTATTATTTGCAATCACTTTTTTCAACTAATAATATAGCACTGCTCTCGAAATCTTATTTTAGTCAAAAATTACTAAATGAAAAGCAAAAAAAGAGTTCTGGAATCATACAGTTATAACTCAACTAATTTGCATTTAACAGTCCTTAATCTTCGTATCTCATTATAATCAAATTAGTTTACATTTTAAGTTATGCTACGCATGATTGAAAAATCAGTGAAATTATTTTACAAAAGTCTCAGTAAGTTTTTTATTTGTCAATTAGTAAAACTTAACAAACTGTTAGTCAAACTTGAACTTAAGAAAAAATTTAACAGTTTTATGCATGAAATTTTAAGTATTAAAATTTGATATCTAATATTCTAATCCATTGAAAAGAAACAAGAATAAGCAAAATTGAACAAATTAAAAAGTCGTAACATTTTGGAAATTGAAACGTTTAAAATTGAACGGTTTCGACTCTGATGAATAATTAGGATTTCAGCAAATTAAAATTGTCAGTGTATGAAAATACCATAAGATCAAATCATTAAATAAGATGGATAATAAAATTTAACAATTTTAGTATTTTTTTAAAAATAAAACAATTTTAATTTGAATCGATCGAATGTGAACAATCTCAAAATCTTTAAAATTAAAAAGTTTTAAGTTATATAGTGTTAAATATTAAATAATTGTATTGTGAAGAAATTATAAAAAATTCAAAGATGAAAGATTATAAGTGCTTTACGTCGATTTACTGTTTTTTTTTCGTCGCCTTTTTTCAAATTGAAAAAATTTATCCGTTTCCTACTAAAATCCCTAGTATTTTTGCAGCCTGCATTTGATTTAAAAGATTTTAGCATCAGCTTTTGTATCTTTTTGACTTCTACTTTGCACAACTTTTTTCTTGTTGCCAGGAAGTAAAATGTAAATCAAACCAAACTCTATGACTCACGGATTGTGAGTAAACTTTGTTATTAAATTTAATGATAAATATTATAAAAAATTCTGAATACATTCTATAGATTTCAATTCATGAGAATTGGATCACTGAATCACATCTGTAAGGATTAGATTCGGTGACGCATTTCTAAATATTTTTATCAATGAAATCTCATGAATTAAAAATTATGGAGCAGTTAAGTCTCATAAAATAAATTCTTTGATTTTCAAATTTTTCTCATAACAAGATTTTTTCATCTAGAATTTAGTCTCAGACGATGCAAATGTCATGTATCTATGGATTGCACTATCATGCACATTCAAATACTGCAATGAAGGCATAATGGCCAGTGGCCTAAATCCCGTGGATTCCTCAAGAGCGGTTTTATAATGAACCGTTAAAAAAATATCGTAAGATGAGAATATGTTGATAATTTCTCTACGTGACATACATGAATACACTCCAATTTAAAAATTATTCAGGAAATTGTGCAAAAACAAAATTAGGATAAACAAATTTTTCATACTGAAGAAAGTTAAACATAAGCAAGTAGGTATTTCAAGTAAAGTTTCACGAATAAATAAACTTTAGACAAAGAATAAAGTTTAAAACAAGCTTCTGTTCAAATTTTCAAAAAGAGGCAATATTTGATTCGTACATAAAAGTGTTTCTTAGAGAAAGAGCAATAAATGTTCCTCACTCATTACAGTGTAATATATATAAAAGATAAATTTTCATGTTATACAAATCATTCCTGACAGGCATCTTTTCTCGATATTCAGGTCATTCTACTTTTTTCCTAAAACTTCTTCATCTGAATGAAAAAAAAAAGAAAAACTAATTCCACGCTCTATGCATCCAAACTATTTCACATTGAAAATAATGTTATTACCGAAGACAAGCACAAAAACGTCTAAAATACTTTAGCCTTTAGCCTAACGGGAGAAACTTTTTTGTTGTAATGCGATAGAATCGGTTGAGCGTAAACACCTTAGCTTTTTTTCATTTACTTTCTTACTGAAGATATAAAAATTTACAGATTTACGTTCTACGTGAGAGCGTAGCGAATTCTATCTTTTTTTAATTAGGCACTCTTTGCTTTCTGATCATCACTATCATCACCAACATAATCATCATCATTAACCAAAACTATTAATATTAATTATTGTATAAGAGCATGATCGTGAATCCTTTCAATAAAGCAATTCATGCTATGTTAATCCGGTCGATAAAAAAATTATGCATCTAGATCGCACGCCATCTAATAATGCATATTTGACGAATGTAAAGTATATTTCTTAAGTGGAACAAGACAATGAACTAAAAAAGCTTTCTTTGTGCAAGCGCAGTTTCGTGTAGATTCGCGATTATGCTCAACTTCCTCATGATATCAGTATAAAGATTTGTTGGAAAAGTTGGCAAAGTTCTATACTACAACTGACGAAGATATAAACATTTGTGAAAAAGATTAATTGAAGGATGAAATAATAGGAATTTTACAAAGAAGGCTCTTCGCGAAAAAAACCCACAAAATATTCAAATAGGATCATTGAATAATTTTTTTTTTAAATTTTTCTTTTTTCGGGTTTTACATACCTAAAATCCCCCCTCCAACAGGAGATCGTCTGACTTTAGATCTTTTAGTTCAAATCCCTTTCCAAAACCCCCAATCACCCCAATCCTCATAAAAAGCCTCCAAGCAATGCCTGACGTACTCAGTCCTGTGGGTTTTTTTTTCAAACTCTAAGATCCCCTACCGCCTCTGCAGTCGGATTTTTATTAGAGGCGCTCGCATTCGCCTGAAAATTTGGTGAGGGGAGTGGGAAACTGCAGAAAACCAAAACTCTCGAGCGCAGCCGGTTACCGACAGACGAGTTTGGATGTAAACAATCCATAGCTTCGAGTGACCACATCCGTCCTCGTTATCACACCTCGCGCTCAACAGTAGTTTATCGCAGTGTAAACACGACTCAGCGAGAATGCTGAACGGTCACCCATCCGAGCGCTAACCGCGCCCGCCCATGTTTAACATTTCAAGATCTCGACGAGTCGAGAATCACCACCCAGCTGCTGCCGTCGGTTATTGTTTATTTATTATTATTAGTAAAATTTATTATTATTTAGTATATTTTAGTATTATTTAGTACAGAAAAGTTTTTTTGAATTTCTGAGAAAATTAAAAAAAAAGTTGATGTCTGATCGCAGTACCCAACAAGAATTTGTAGCTCTTTAATTTTCTACATTTGTTTGATGTATAGTTCAGAATTTTTTAGAAATCAAATTTTTTAACGTTCTAAAATACAAAAGAAGAAACTCGTCAGCCTTTGAATAACAAAAAATCCATCTTTTAATTTGAAAGCAACTGCATTGTAAGGCCTCGATATTCAAAATAATTAAAATTTAAAACATCGAGGCAAGTAAATTTTAAGACAATTTCAAATTTTTCAAATTCAATTCACAATTTTAAATTGTGAAACATTAAACTCTTAACTTTCGAATAACTACTACTAAACTATTAATTTTTAAGGCTTCGTTCTGGCATCGTTTCATGTTATTTTGTGTGCCGCAAAAGAAGAAAGTTTTGAAGGCTTTAATTTAAAGTTTCTAGCGTTTTCATTTTGAAAGTATACAATCTTTCTTTTTATTAGTTTCTTATTTATAGTCCAGTTCGAAATACAAATAATATTTTCTTTCAACAATTCCACAACTTTTTCTACATCAATAATAAAAAATAATCAAAATATAATCAAACTTTTAATTTTAAAACAACTTTGAATCAAGAGACTTCAATTTAAATAAATTGGAATTTGAAGCTTCTGAAATTAGACAATTTGCTAATTGGGAAACTTTAAAACTGTATAACTTTAAGTGGAAGCTGCCAAAAGTGAACAGCTTAGTTTAAACTAACAAAGTTAACTAATTTAAAGTACTAAGTATTTAATGAATTTGATCATTTAAAAATTGAAGAATTATAAACGCAAAGCGTTCGAAATTCAATAATAATTTGAAGCCCTTGTACTTAATTATAAAATTTATTATTCACAGAATTTAATACATGAACGTTCAAAATTTTCAAATTCATGTTTATAAAATTGAACAATTTCGATCTCAATCGATTCAAAACTACAAAGTTTTTAATAAGAAGAGGGTGAATCATTAAGATGTAAGATTCCTAATACATTTGTATATATTTACTTTCAATTTGATATGTATCCCTAGAAAAATTCCACTCACTTTTCCAAAAATTAAACAGAAAATAACTTTCTGATATCGGATAAAAACATTCCATTTTGGGGCCATTCTTTAAATATAGTTTGGAGAATAAAAAAGTATTTTTACCATTTTCATTTTCCTGCTAATATCGAAAAACATTCCAGAATAACCTTTGCTATAAAAAATTAAACATAAATAATCTGAACCTATCAATACGTATAAAACATTCACGTAATTATATGAAATTTTAAATCATCTTTATTCAAAAATTACTTATAATAATAAAAAATTAAAATATACCTGTACAATTCTCCTATTTATTAATCAATCGCAATTTTTACTCGCAACAACAATTTTTATTATTTACCCTATAATATAAAGAAACTGTTAGTATAAACAAACTTTTTGGATGATTTTTTTTTAAAAAGCGATGTCTCGGAAAGATTCAAACCGATTTTAATCAAATTGATAGGATTATGTAGTATTCATTACTCTTCTTTTCTATTAAAATTAAGCTGAAAAATTTCAAAATTTCGAGTGAAAAAATTTCAAAAGTTTGCGATTTTGATTTTTTGGATTGAGCTCGTATTTTTTGTTTCATTTTTTCATGTTCAAGTTATTCCTTATGATTTTATCCGTCTTTCCCTATTGCATTTGAAATATTTTAGATTCACTGTTTCTCTTTATGTTTTTGGGATGCCTCCCGAGTATTTTAAGCCTAAAATGAAAAAAATCGTGTGTGAATCTTAAGAAAAGTAAATTTTTAAGAAAGCAGTTCAACTTCCAATCAAAGAGTAGAATTTTCAACCAAAAAAATGAATTTTCTACCAAGAAGATTAATGTTCTACCAAAAAGACGAATTTTCGACAAAGTATATGAGTTGTCAACAAAATTGTTGAATTTTGAAGCCAAAAAGACGACTTTTCTACAAAATAGTTCAATCCTCAAGAAAAACTGATTAATTTTCAACCAAACATTCGCATTTTCAATCAAAAAAGATGAATTTTCAACCAAGAAGATTAACTTCTACCAAAAAGACGTTTTTTCAACAAAAGACAAGAATATTCAATATAATAGATGAATTTTTGACTAGAAAAGATCAATTTTCAATTTAAAATATAAATTTTCAACAAAAAATGGAATAGTTACATTTTTACTTAAAAAACTGATACTATACAAAAAAGAGAATTATCAACAAAATAGTTTACTCTTCAACCAAAGATATGAAGTTTTAACTAAAATGATGAATCTTCAACGAAAAAAAATTAATTTTTGACAAAAGAGTTCAACATTTAACTTAATAATTGAATTTTCAACTGAAAAGATGACTTTTTAACAAAGAAATTTAATTTTCTATCAAAAAAGACGAATTATCAACAAAATACATGAATTTCCAACCAAATAGTTGAATTTTCAAACTAATGCAGATTAATTTTCAACCAAAAAGTTGTGTTTTTAAGCAAAAAGGATGAATTTTCAACCAAGAAAAGTAACTTTCTATCAAAAGAGACGATTTTTTATCAGAATATATGAATTTTCAACCAAAAATTAAACGAATTTTCAACTAAAGAGATGAATCTTCAACCAAAAATTGAATTTTTAACAAAGTAGTTCAACTTTCAATGAAATAGTTGTATATTTGACAAAAAAATTACTTCTGGAAAAAATATTTGAATTTTCAACAAACTAATTAAATTTTCAATCAAAGAGTAGAATTTTTAATCAAACGAAATTAATTCCGAACTCTTCCGAACTAAAAATGTAATAGACTTTTCAACCAAAAACAATTAACTTTTAGCCAAAAATAGTTGAGTTTTCTTAATGTGTTCTATTAATTTAGTTTGCATATAAGAGCAGTTTATAGTTCAAAATTATTTCCCTTCTTGAAATCTATGATATTATACCCTTACTAGTTGTTTATTTTGTGTATTTTAACCAATTTTTTCCAAAAGAAAAAAAAATCGACTAAAATAGCATTTAGTTCAACTAATTTCAACATTTTGTTCTTAAAAACGTTTGTTTTTAGTTCAGCAACAAGTAGAAGAATATGTTTCATGAGATTATTAAGGTTTTTCAGCCTCAGAGTAGAAAAAAATCCGTTTTTATCTCTAAAATTGAAGAAACATCATTTTTAATTACTGAAAATCTCACATTTCTCGATAACAGCGCAAAATATTAATAGGAATTCATCATTCAAAATTGTTCTACTTCCTAGAATCTATAAAATTATACCCTGACCAGATGTTTATCTTGTGTATTTCAATAAATGTTTCAAAAAAAAAAACATCCGTGAAAACCGACTAAAAATGCATTTAGTTTAACATTGTTACTGAACTAGAAACAATCGTTCTTAAAAATAAAATGTTGAAATTATTTAAACTTAATGCATTTGTAGTCGATTTTTATCGATTTTCTCTATTTTTTTTGGAAAAATTTGTTATGATGCACAAGGTAAACATGCGGTAAGGGTATAATTTTGTAGATTTCAGAAAGTGGAACATTTTTGAACTATGAACTACAATTCATATTTCGCGTCATTTTCGAGAAAAATGAGATTTTTAATTGTTAAAAATGAGTTTTCTTCAATTTTAGAAATAAAAACCGATTTTTCTTTACTTTGAAGCTCAGTGTTCGATATTTTGATACTTAAAAACCCCCTTTATTTTTGATACGTCAGTGTGTCATGTTTGCGCACGAGAGGTGTGCCGTAGTTAGTTCAGTTGCGAGCAA
>JAUMHM010086046.1:0-11198 GCA_032362435.1 Melikaiella ostensackeni | reverse complement strand
GTTACTCTTCAGATTATGTATGCAAAAAACCAGACAAAATGGCTTCTCCGTTTGGACTCAGTTTTACATTTAGGATTCGCTCATGATTTCGAAGGCCCTTAAGGTTATTTAAAGCTCATACAATTGTGTACTCGAGAAGCGCTACCGACGTTTGCCCGAAGCGTAGGAAAAAAAATTAATCAGGGATATCTCAGAATTTCAGATGAATAAAACTTTTATATAGTAATCCACACCTTTTACCATCAATTTATTCATTTGTACCCTGGTCGACACCTGAAATCAATTTATGTACAATGCAAAACTGAATCAAATCGGACGTATTCTACGGTCGTTAAACTTTTATTTAACATGTACGAAAGTAATTTTATTTTGAAGTAATGAACGAAAATCGTGTTTTAACAACAAATGAAAGGTAACTTTTTTTCAGCACTCTCACAGTCATATTAAAATCATTGTATTTAGTTTTTTTAATCGAAATTCACCTCGTAATGTTCATTTTGGTCAGTTCTATCATAATTGTACCACTTTTTTCAACTTTTTATGCTGAAATATGAACATTTTTGTTTCGAAATTCCACACTTTAGAGGTTTTATTCATTTTCGCGGATGAATAACTCGTAGGGAGAAAAATGAAAAAAAAAACAGGATTTACAGCATATGTAAATCAGGTCTTCATTTTATCCCCCTGAAAATTTTGCTTAGATCCCAAGCCTTTTTCTACCGAAATATCAGTTTTCGAAATAGCCCAAAAGATTGCTATTTTGAGGTATGATTGAACGAGGTAATGACTGAGTTGTAGTTGGCTAAATAATAAAGAATTCAATTTTTGGGGGTATAAAATGAAGACCTGATTTACATGTACTGTAAATCCTGAATTTTTTCATTTTTCTCTCTATGTGTTATTCATCCAGGAAAGTGAACAAAGCCTAAATTTTAGAACTTCAAAAGGAAAATTTTTATATTTCAGCATAAAAATTTGAAAAAAGAGCTACAACTATGAAAAATCTGACCAAGAATGAAGCTTACGATATAAGTTTCATTTTAAAACAAAATTAAACATAACACTTTAAATAAATTGTCTGAACATTACTTGAAAAATAAATATTATAGCAATCGTGACCTTCGTATTCATCCCCGAATTCAGGAATGAAATTTAATCTAATTCTTTATGTGAACAGTAATCACTTTCAATCACTTATTGTCTTCAAAATTAGTCACTTTTTAGCTTAAATTAGTCAATTTTTTCAAGTACATTAGTCTGCGACAGCCCTGTACATTTCAAATATATCAAAAACCTAACACAATTTTAGGAATATTCTAAAATATTCCAAAAGTTTTTTTAAATGATCAAGAAGTTAAGTATAAAAATATTTCGAAATTTATCTACAGTACATTTAATTGTAATTCAAAAGTAGATATTAAATAATTGTAGATATGTACGAGTAACTATTAGAAATGGTAAAAAAGAAGTTTTCCATGGATATTTTTCTACTACATGACACATCTTTTTATACTTTTCAATTTTCGAGGAGTGTAAACTTCCTGTGTTGCATTTTCCAGTTTGTTTTACTTTTCTTTCTTTTTATTCAGATAACTTCTAATTATCGGGTAATTCAGGTGTTTCAAGTAGTAAGTAACTAAATTGTGTTCAAAAAGATATAGCTGCAAATATATGAAAAAATTACGTAACATATGTGAAGGGGGGTGGGGTCAAACAATTTTGTTACGGCTTAAATTTAAAATCCAAGTATCAAAATGAACAAATGTAAGTGTTAACATTTAATGTATTATAAGGTAATAAAAACAAGTTTATGTCTAAGAAATTTTTTTGAATGATCTGAATGTGATTAATATTGTTTTCCGACACAACACACCAATCGTCACTTATGAAGTTAGGGTGGCCCAAAATAACATGTTTTCGAATTTTCAACATTCCGTCCCGGAAACTGAATCTTCGTAGTGAAAAATCTCGTGTTTTCTTTTTAAATTTTTCATTGATAATTAAGCTAACACAGGGCTCTCAAAATTTTGGTTGCTTTCAACCAAGAAAATTCAACAGAGTTCATAAAATCGTCAGCTGTCAAAAGGAAAGCTGACATTCCATTTGCACCTTTGTTACATTAAGGAAATTAGATGTTAGTTGGCGGAGTACTTAAACTACTTGCTTCGGACTCAGATATTGAGACCCAGAGCTTTGTACATTGTACCTGCTCTACTCCTACTGCTTAGGTTTCAGGGCCAGCAAATTTTTCTTACGAGGAATAATCATGGCATCAAGCATGCATTCTTTTAACAATAGTCATTAGAATCCTGGTATTTCTGGACTTTTGCCTATATTCTGAAAAAACTGGACTAAAACATCATCTTTTGCAAGATTTCTACACATTATTCGGTTGTTGCCAGGAAATTTGTTGTGACTGTTAGTTCGAGCTTTTTTTATTTTAATGTTCCTTTTTTTAAATCGGCCCATTATTATATACAAACATTACTTACACATATACAATTTGTGGAGGTGCGTCAAAAAGCGACATTAATCGTTTGATCATTCAAAATAAATTAACGCGCAGCCTCCTCAGAGTTTGAACAGATTATTGTGGACCCAAAGTCAATTCTATGTTAGGAGGTGCAGACGTAAATCTTTTCAAGTGAAATATTCAACTGGCCAAAAGAAGAAAAATAAATTCTAAATGTGGTGGTTATGCTAAGAATGTTGAAAATGAAATAATTTATAATATAACCAAACACACTCTAGACGCACGTGTAATTTGCTGTTTTCATATAAAGAATATTATTAGTAAGTATTTAAATTCAAGAAAACGATAAGGTGTACTATCAAACAAATTTTGGGTGTTGGAGTTATGCTCTAACCTGAAAATTCAATGAATATTAATTTAATTAATTAAATTCATATAATTAATTCAATGAATTATATATATAATATTTATTAATTCTATTATAATATAATATAATTATAATATTAACATCTATATATATATAAGTATTAATAATACATATAGTAGCTTCAATATCAATATCCTATAGACCTATACACCTGAAAAAACATAACCTCAAAATCGACGCATATAAGAAATCAAGAATCGGGCGAAACATTAAAATCGCTAATTCCTTCAATTTCTCTCAAACGTGATGGAGATATAAATAGAAGACCGCCGAAGTGTTCCGAACTGGCAATCGTGAATCTTCGAGTTTTCAGATTCAGAAGAGGAGAAGTCGGTTGCGCGCGCAACCACAGTCATGTTCTGCGTCTCCTACTTTTTTCACACGGACACAGAGTTTTAATTGTGTGCGAGCACATCTCGTTTCAAATCTGGGATCACTGAGTACGAGCAATGCACTTGTTTCTCAATAAAGTTATTGTTTTGTTAACTGAGTTCTCTTATTGCCACGGCCACATACAAGCGGAGTAGGCCGCTAATAAAGTATATAGTAATTATATGAAGGTAAACCTAAAAAATCGACAATTTTGGTCACGGGAAGAGCGCGTAAAAATGGTCATTTTTAATGCGTGAATTGCAAAAAAAAATATTTACTCTTGCAATCGAAGTTTTTAGAAGCCAAAAGTCCGAGATTCGTCGTTAATCTTAATTTTTCACTTTCTGTCGGTCGTGTATATCAGTAGCGCAACTGCGTCAAAAAAACTTGTGTTCGGTGGGAATAGCCCCCCCCCCTTACTAAAATACAAAATTTTTCAGAGTAGAAAATGAATTTATTTCGAGCCGACAGTCACTCGTGTTTAATG
Organism: Melikaiella ostensackeni; assembly: GCA_032362435.1. NCBI lineage: Eukaryota > Metazoa > Arthropoda > Insecta > Hymenoptera > Cynipidae > Melikaiella > Melikaiella ostensackeni. The sequence goes on along the minus strand of JAUMHM010086046.1, from coordinate 7,439 downwards.
ATCTTCAAAAATTTTGTGTAATCCGGAGCTTTAAAGGCCTGTGTTCCTCAAACATCATGGAACACCGATAGTTGTGCCACTGGTATATACAATGGGTTTTTTGTTGTTGTGAAGTGTACCTTGAACGAAAAGAATCTTCCTCTCCATTTCTTCGAAACTACATGACATTTACCACTCTAACTTTTGTTGTATCGATTCAGAAATACAATAACTAGGAATTAAATTTTTTTCTAAAATTGAAAACTGTATGTTTAATCATCGTCCAAATTTCAAAAAACTTGCGCTTTAAGCGAACAAATAAATTTGTTCCCTCCATTTTACCGATTAATGCTTGAATGATTATTATAAATTTACCACATTCAAAATTGAATAGGCAACATTGAAATTCCAAGAATTAAACAATTTCAAATTGTGCGCTTCAAGTTGTACCATTTTTAGTTGATGCATTAAAGACTACCTGGTTTCAAATGAGACAGTTTCAATTGCTCAGACTTGTACTATTTCAAATTGAAAGACTTAATAATTGAACAATTTTCTGTACTTCTTTTTCAATCTGTCGAATTTTGATTGTCCTAAATGAAAAATTGTTCAATTGTGAATGTTTTAATTTTTTGACCAACTCAGGGGAAAAAAGTCAGAGGAAACAAAGTCTGAGGGAACAAAGTCAGAGGAAAGAATTCAGCGGGTAGAAAGACAAAGAGGAGGAAGTCAGAAAGAAGGATGTCAGAAGGAAAAAAGTTAGAGGGTAGAAAGTCAGAGAGAAAAGTCAAAGGGAAGAAAGTCAGAGGGAACAAATTCTGAGGAAACAAAGTCAGGGGGAAGAAGTCAGCGGGTAGAAAGTTAGAGGGAAGAAGTTTTATGGGAGGAAGTCTGAAGGAAGAAAGTCAGGGGGAAGAAAGTCAGAGGAAAAAAATCCAGGATAATTTCCAATTTTAACCCGTGCCCTAACATTTAAATTTTCTAAAAAATTTCCTCTAGTTCCTAGAAGGCTGCAAATTTTTAATTCTGTATGAAAATAATTATGCAGAAGCTAGAAAAATTAGAATCGATGCAATGAAGTCAATTTTGAAGGTACTGTAGTGAATTTGAAGTAAACATAGGAAAATTTCAAATTTTAATGCGACCCTAAGCCTTAAAATTTTCTAAAAAATAAAAGCAAGTGAAATAAAAGGAGAACGTGCCAACATTTGAAAAAATACGCTTTTTCTCTTGTCCAAAATGTTTTTTCAAAGGGGCTGGGGGTTGTACTGAAGCTCTGCGCCCGACCTGTTTAAAAAAGAATTCGCGCCACTGATTACCATATATAGTTTTACATTGTTCATAAAGATGCTAACATTCGGGTATCACTTCTCAATTCCTCATGTTCTTTCACTATAGATGAAAAATACATTGCCGAATTTTTTCAGAATTAAATAAATTTGGACGTATTAAAACAACATTAAAAATCAAAGATTATTATCAATGTCATTACTGTCTACAATCTAACAGCATTTAGATTCAAATTTTTGTATTGAGAGGCACGTTTTAATAGAAAATTTGTTTAAAAACTATTTTCAAAGATTAACATATTTTACATGAAACATATTCTAAAAATTCGAATAATATTTCTAATTGAATCTTTTTGATTGATGTTGAAATTGGCTTTCAGGTGGGGCCCCGTCTAGGTCGAAATGTCTGTTGACTTGTAAATTAAAAAATTTATTTCTGGATCGTGAAGCCATATCCAGCATAAATCGAAGAGAATAAATTTAATCTGAAAGATATGCTTACCAATGGGACTAAAGAAAACTAGGATGATAAGCAGTATAGCAGCAAAGATCACCCTCATTTTTTTTTTAACGAGAGAAAAGATTTTTTATAATTTCTGGATTGGCAACTGAATATTTTTTGAGAAAATGTTCAGTAATATATACACATCGTAGCTCGTTACTCAATATAAAATATTGCACATCTTTAGAGAAGGATTTTGAGGAGTAATTTATTGTTTTAGAAAGTCTTCCAAAAAACGTCAGAATCATATGATTTGATAATGTTATCTTAACTCGAGTGCTCGAAAGGTATTCTGCATAAATAGTAAATCAAAACAAAATTGGTAGACGTGGAAAAATTTTGTTACAATATTTGAATATTCTAAGGTAAACCCGTGACCTGACTTGTCATAATCATGTAATCTGTAATTATAGGTGAAACATCTTGTCATCTGTGACTGTGAAAGCTTGTCACAGGGGGCCGTACTTAAATTACGTAAAGTCTTTTTCTGAAATTTTAAACCACATACCCGTTTTTTGGGGGTCTTACGTTAAAACTCAAGAGGGGGGGCTCCTAGAAGAAGGAGAGAGATATGAACGGTCACACTTCTGTATTTAAATATAATTTACTTATCTTTTTTAAAATCCAGGACGAATTGGCGGACAAAATTTGCAATAAAGTACGATTGACTCATGCCGCATTCAATCAAATTCAATAGCATTGAGAAAATGTATGTTTCGCATTTAATCGCATTCTCTAGCATCGAAACATATTCGAACTCTCACATTAACACGCATTGCACACGAAATCTCTCACTTCGCATTCAGACGTATTCAAGATTTAGACGTTATATGCGAACTCTTGCATTAAGAAGTATTGGGCTTCCACCCCAATGCGAGGTTATCGCAAAGCAGATTTCCAGTGAACATCTCGTGAGCGCGAAGCAATACTTTTTAATCCGACGTTTTTTCAGGGCACTTATACCAAGATTTTGTAGTTAAAATTTACAATTCTAATAGCATTCAATCGATTTCTATAGAATCATACTTTACAGGGCAACTTTGATTTCAAAAATTCATTTCATTGTACAAATAAAGTTGTACTTGGCTAATTAAGTTCTTGCATTGTAAATGTTATTTTCCGGACTATACTGTTTGCGTAAATGACTTTTCTCAACAGTGCCCAGTGCTAACAAAAATTTTTAAATTTGTTTTCCAAAAAAAACGGCATTTTTTTGAAAATACGGTAATTTTCAAAATAATTAAGATAATTAACTTTTTATCATTTATTATTGTGAAGGGTTTCATGAGTCTTCTAAATCCAGAAAAAAAATTTTTATCCAAAATTATCAAAATAGCGATGTTTCTGAAAATAAAAAAATTTGGGTTCTTTCGGAACATATGCGAGATACAGGAAGAAAGTTAAAGTAAATATTGTTCTCCTTGAAAGTACCTACAAAAATTTCCTTTTTTATTTTTCGATATTCTGAAACGTTTTTTGAGTACCTTTAAAAATGTGTATTTTTACTCAAAAAACATACTCAAAAAAAGGTTCAAAATATTGAAAAATGGAAAAAACTTTTTGGGGGTATCTTTAAGGAAAACAATTTTTACCTTAAACTTTTTCTCATATCTAGCATAATTTTCGAAAAACCCCACATTTTTGTTTTCAGAAAAATAGCGGCCATTTTATTAATTTTTGAATTTTTTCACATTTTTCTTCGGATTTAGGAAATGTAGGGAACCCTCCACATACATTAAAATGAAAAGGTTAATTTTTTGTATTTCTGCTCAAAAACGGTTCAAAATACTGAAAAAACGAAGAAAAACTGTTTGTAGGTCTCTTCAAAGACAACAAATTTGACTTCGAACTTTTTTCCGTATCTAGCATATTTTCCAGGGGGAAAAAAACAAATTTTTGATTTTCAGAAAAATAGCCACCATTTTCTCAATTTTTGAGTTTTTTCAAACTTTTTTCCGAGTTTAAGAAATTGTTAATTATCTTCATTATTTTGAAAAATGCCGGATTCTCAAAAAAAATGCCCGTATTTTATGTGTACTGCACCGACTATCAAAGAGTTAAAAGTAAGATATTTTTACTTGATTGTCCGGAAAAAGACGACATTTTTGCAGTAAAAACGACCAAATTATGCATTTGTTTGTTCAATTTGATTTAATAATTAAAAACTGTTGTCCAATAGCAGATTATCACTATCAAGAACAATTGACAAGATGTTTTCAGTTGCACCTACAGAAGAATCGAAATATATTTATTATGTCATGGCCAGTATGTGCATTTGTTTATAAAATTTTTTCGAACAATCACTGAATATTTTCTATTTACATCCACTTTCTAAGTAGACCTTATTACACTTACATTTCCCAAAAAATATTAGTCTGAAGCGGAAAAAAAGTAGTAAAATCTGAAAAAACTGCTTTTGTTCACTAAATTGTTTATAAAAAAATGAAAGAAATTTTCATTCAAATAATACTGCCGGACATTGCTTATGGCTCATTTTTACCATCACTAATATCTTAAAACTGATACAAGGATTACAAAAAATATTCATTACATTTTTTTTAGCACATTATAATATTTGAGAAATCTTTTTTTTACAGAAAAACTTTTTTCATTAACATAATTCAAAGTTGATGCAACAATATAAATGATTCCTTGATCCCTGACTTGATTAATGTTAATCGATTTAGCTCAAATTTGGAGAACATTTTTTTGGGTATTCAAACAAAACTTGAAATTGCAAATATATTTGCTAATGAATCACATGGAGGAAGCAAAGTAGTCATCAAATGAGCACCATACATTTATATAAATACAAAGTGAAAACACCCGAGATCGAATTAACAGTTAGTTTACGTTTTGGTATCCACAGCGTTCGAAAATCTTACAATTTTGTGGAGGAGGAATATTTTTTACAGCTTATTTATATTTTCATGTTCACATTTATGTCCAAGTGAAAATGAAAAGTTTAAACACAGGTAATCAAAATTATATTGATTAAAATTTCCAGATTATTGATTGCTCCATTAATTATGCACACTCGACTTAAACTTTCGCAAAAATATCTCTTTTGCACCACAGATTTTTCACGAATCTTGAGTGGATAAGCTATGATTTAGTAAGTATGTACGTTTTTTAATCGATGTATAAGAGATTTTTTGCAGGAATTTTTATTCTAACAAGTTTGTTCTTTTCACATCTATATTTTTTGTTAGCAGTTTTCCAAAAAATTGAAAATGTTAATTATTTACAGAGAAAAAGAATTATAAAAAAATGCAGTGCATAATATGTGAGCCTGGTCGAAGAATGCAGCAATTAAGAAAAGCACGTCTTTCATTTTTTACAATTGGAAGATTATCTTCAATAGCTTATAAGTCCTTGAAAAATATAATACTTACGTGCACATGACGAGTACTTTTTGACGGTCTGACTCACATGCAAATAATTTTAATATCTTGCAATGTACAATAAATTATTATCTGAAAATATATGAGAGTTTAGGAGAAAAACGTTAAATAATAACGAACTATTATTTGAAACTACGTTCAAATGGTGACAATCTCATTTTAATTCATTAAAAGTGTCTAATCTAGTAAAATAATTTACATTTTGCCGAAGAATCGATTAAGAAAATTTCATAATTGGAGTAATTATTCATAATTTCTCGACTTTACGCCAAAATCTACAGACATTGGAGCTAGCCAATAAACCGTGTACACATACCCAACACGGTACAAAAAAAAAGAATAAGAACATAAATGTGCAATCATCCACGTGCAGCATTTTTCACTTAAAAAACTCGAAAAAAAAATGGTTTATTTCCTTGAAAACTGTTGAAAATAGGGATGAACCTGAAGAAAACAAAGTAGTTTAAAACTGAATTTAAAAAAATATATATATATAAATGGATACAGTCTTAGGTTTGGAAAAATGTGGCAGACCTGTTTTGTAGAAACTAGAACATTGTGCGCGCTATGCGCGCACTAATTGCTTTTCGATTTTGAAAAATTTATTAAAATCTTTCAGATCAGGAAAATCTATACTTTACTGCTTCATAAGTCCGGAAGGATCAGGAACAACAATAAATCGGACATACATAACTCAAAAAAGCTACAATATCCTAGAAACTTTTGATGATCAAACGCCGAAGTCGAAGTTTACCGAAAACTTTTCAAACGCACGAAACTTATGGTGCTGGCTCACAAATTTTAATTTATAATATGAAGTAGACACAATCCAGGGCCATGGGTACATTTAAGTTAAAAAGCTGATACTTAAATTCATATCATATGTAATACTTAAGATCAATTAATTCAATTACTGGTTAATAACATTCTTAGAATCTGAGATATGTTAGAATTTAACACCTTGGATGATAAGAATTAAAATCCGAGATATTAAACATGTACATTGCCTGCGCGCGCAGGTACAATATTGAAGGCTCCAAGATCTCCGACTTTCCTAATAGAGAAACTTAGCATGTACAATTTTCCAACAATTAATAAATGATGAATTTATGATGAAATTAATAATTTATAATTAATTTATATAAGTAATTGTTCAATTTTGTAAATACAAAATGTATAATTAATATAAAAGTAATCAATTTGATCTTTAAAATCTTTGTAAAAGTACAAAATAAAATGAAAGAGTGTACAGACTTTTTGAAATTATTAATTGATTATTAAAACCACTCAATATCGCTTAGCAGTATCCTCAACACACCTTATGATTCTCATGCGTAACGACAAATTCTAACACCAAATAATATTTATTAAAGGAAGAGATATATTTTATGTGATTTTTACAGATTCTACTGAATTGAGCTTGACATTTTTGACATATTTTAGAATTTTTTACAGATAATATATATATATATATATTTATTTATTTATTTTTTTACAGATAATATTACGGATTACTTCTTCATACGAAAGAATCTAAAATAACCTGCCCGCCGAGTGGGCACATTCTGATCGCGCGCTACGCTCGCGTTTCGTTTCGCGCTCGATAATGTATTTAGCTCGCGCTGCGTGCTCAGTCTATATATTTCCCCCGTATTTGTGTAGAGACTTTTTAAAATTAAAAGTTGTGCCATTAACAACCGTAATTTGGTGATTTTGTATTCACTTTTGTTAAAACTCCTTCGGCTTTAACGCATACATTCTCATCACGTGTCTCGCACTTCGCACTCAATTAAAGTATGTTCAAAACGAAATTTTCTATATTATGTTGAGTTCTATTATATTAAATTTATTCTTCAATCATTTCTGTACCTTAATTTGTTTAATTAGTTATGTTTTTCCCTTAATAAATTAGATTAGTGTATTTGTAATTATTAATCTTTTTGAGGGACCCGATCGAAACTTTCGTTCCATGAAAGTAAATTTTAATTAATTAACAGGACTTCAGTCTTACGAGGGTGGGGTGAAAAGTTTCCGGCCTGATAAGGAAAAACAACATTTTTCGTTTTTTTTTTAACTTCATTTTTCAACATAATCTCCCTCAAGACTAATATATTTCTCATAACCGTGCTCTAATGCAGTGATGCCATTTTTATAGACCGATTCGTCAAGTCCCTCAAAATACTCATTCACAGCATCGATGACTCCCTCGTTGCTCTGAAATTTTTTACCTCCGAGCCATTTTTTAAGGTTAGGGAACAGATGATA
>JAUMHM010086045.1:0-11199 GCA_032362435.1 Melikaiella ostensackeni | reverse complement strand
GGGCTAGAGTATATTGATCCAATAACTATATTAAAACTATTACCTTCGAGTTTAACAAAAATGTAATCCTCAGCCGCCTTTATGAAATATCATCTTTTGTCTTTTATCCCAGTGGAACATTGCTAATGCTTACCATTGGGTCAGGTGTATAACGCTATTGCCCAGAATTTCCAGCCAGTCATGGTCCTAGCCTAGACTGAACAATGATTTCGAAAACATAGTTAACTTGGCTGCCATTTATGAACCAATGATTGGACGAAGCATGGGCCAAGCAAAGGCCAAGATGAGAAGAAAAATTTCAGCGGTATAAATAATAATTTTTTATAGAGTCAAATTTTTTTCCAATCTTGGCCCACGCTTGATCCGATCATTGATCCATTAACGGTACAGTTACCCATGCTTTCGAGATCATTGGGCAATGTTGGCTACCAGTCACGGACCATGAATGACTGCGAACTCTTGACATTGACGTTATCATCCCAAGCTTCGGCCAATGATGGCCGAAGACTGGCGGCCGATCGTGAGCCAACATTGGTATCATTGAGTCCCTAGCTAGGTCCAAGCATAGCCCAGTGGTAAATTTTCCACTGGGATGAGTTGGAAAATATTCGGTGAGTTCTGATTCGTTCGACATAGAATTTAATCACCTTTCCAGCTCTTATGGATTCATCTGATATCCATTTTGAAAAAATTATTTTATAGTACACTACCTAAATACATCCTTTTGTCACTTACAAACTCCACCTATGGAGGCGTCTTCATCATATTCAGTTTGCTCTCGCACACTTAACTATGAATGACCATTTTAGTTGTGTAATTTTTTTTAAATTGCCTGCGTGGTGGGTTTACATGAAGCCATAATCCCAATGTGAAATTTCCAATTGGCGCAGCATTACGCCAGCACTGACCAGAGTTTGACGGCATTGACGGGGTACTGATAGCCCAACAACGGCGTGGAACTGACGTAAGCTTGGGATGATAACGCTGTTCAGTACTGATTGTCAACTTTGATGACTGTACTAGGCTCAGTATTGGCTCGGTATCGCACTACTACCGCACAAGGATTTCTGATACTGGCTCGGTACGGGCATAATAACAGCCCAGGCATCACGTAGGAAAAATGCTTCAAGGGCAAAAAAATGCAGCTTCGTTTTCCCAAAATAAATCGTTCCAGTTTCAAGCTACATTGATAATGCCAAGAAATGAAACGAAGTCTATGGAAATTTGCGTAATTCTAGGAAAAAGTCTTCTAGTGTCATTATTTTGGGATTTGTGAGGTTACAAACATTCCATTTTTTTGCATTTTTGACTAAAAACTGTAAAGTTGTGTTTTTGGAGAACAGCTCGTTTCCTGTGAGTCCCACGACAGAATTTTTACGAAGCAAATGAAAGTGGAATCAATTTTGCGTAATTTGAAAAAAAGTATCCTAGCCCTAATAGGTCACGAGGTATGACCTTGGAAAAGGGACTCTTCCTGCATAGAGGCATATGAGCGTATCATAAAGTAGAACTACACCATATTCCTACATTTTTGTGCCAAGTAAGTCTTTATAATTCAACGAAAATGTCCAATATGTCTTTTTATATCATTAAGCAAATAATTATTTATAACAAACTCTTGTCATCACCCCGCTTGAGTATTTTTTGGTCGTTTTCGATTACTTTTATGACAGAAAAGTGACTTAAATATATTGCAAATGTGTAGGATGTGCTTTTTTATCAATGAATAAATAATTTTTCATAACAAAATCTTATCATGACCCGTTTGGAGCACTTTTTTGTCGTTCCAGAGTATTTTTGTGGTAGGCAAGGGATTATAATTTATTGCAAAAATGTAATATGTCTTTTATTGTTAATAAACGAATCATTTCTATTCATTGTTTATAACCAAATCTTCTCATCAACCTTTTCTTTTCTAAATTTAAATAATTTTTTTCAATTTACGTATTTTTAGAATGAGATAGCGAGAACAGTATTTCCAAATACTGCATTTCAATTATTGTGCTTATTTTTAATGCAGAAAATGATTTGTTTATTAATAAAAAAAGACATCCTACACATTTGAAATAAATTCAAGTCACTTTCCTATCATAAAAGTACTCGAAAACGATCAAAAAGTACTCGAACGGGGTGATGACAAGAGTTTGTTATAAAAAATTATTTGTTTAATAATAAAAAGTAGATATATCGGCCATTTTCAATGAATTGTGAAGACTTACTTGGCACAAAAATGTAGAACCAGTGATCTCATTCTAGTATCACTCAAGACTGTTTCATTCTGAGTCTTATTTTAATACTTGAAATTAGCCCTGAAATAGTTCCTTGTTTTTTCAGTGTATGCAGGTAGAGTTCCTTTTCCAGGGTCATAACTCGTGACCTATTAGGGCTAGGATCCTGTTTTCTCAGATTTTGTAAAATTGATTCCACTCTCATTTGTTCCATAAAAATTCTGTCGTGGGACTCACAGAAAACGAGGCATTTTCCAAAAACACAACTTTCCAGTCTTTAGTCAAAAATGCAAGAAAAAAATAGAATGTATGTAACCTCACAAATCCCATAATAATGCCTTTCCGCCCTCACTACATGTTGGAAAAGGGTAGGGGTTTGACCGCAATTATTTCTGTGACCAGTTACAGGAGTGCCTTTCCCCCCACGAGACGTTGGAAAGGAGTAGGGGTTTGACCAACATTATTTCTGTGAGTGCCTTCCCGCCCCCACGAGACGTTGGAAAGGGGTAGGGGTTTGACCAACATTATTTCTGTTACCAGTCAAAGAGGTTCCTTCCTGCTCCCACAAGATGTTGGAAAGGTTTAGGGGTTTGACTAAAATTATTTATGTGAAAAGTTACAGGAGTGCCTTTCCGCCCCCACGAGACGTTGGAAAGGGGTAGGGGTTTGACCAAAATCATTTCTGTCACAAGTCACAGGGGTGCCTTCCCGCCCCCACGAGACGTTTGAAAAAGGTAAGGGTTTTACCAACATTATTTCTGTGACCAATAACAGGGGTGCATTCCTGCCTTCACGGGTCGTTAATCGTAATTGTTAAGTCGCAAATCGATGACAAATTGTGATATATACATAAAACGTTCCATTCAAATCGTCAAAAGCCAAAAAGTAACAAAATAACTTTTAAATTACATAGCCCTACTCTAAAATGCGTGGCAGTCTCTTCCGTATGCTTGAAATGTGCTTTTTACCGGTACAGTTAGCGTATAAACTTTGTAAAAAACAGTGTGTGGCAGTGAGGCTACACGGCAGAAGTGAAACTTTCCCCTTTTCCTTCTCCCTCTCTCCCTTTTCCCTTTTTCAAGAAAGAGGAGAAAGGATAGGAGAAAAGGGAAGAGTAAGAGAGAGAGACAGAGAGATTTCTCGACCCAGACCCTGTCCGGTCGTGCGGTCTAAGGTCGCCCGTCTTTTTCAATTCACTCCCGTCCCTAAAGAAGTTTCACTTCAAAAAAACGTAATTTTCCCAAGTTCTAACATTGAAAATTATATTTGCAAGAATTTTCATGTCTAGATTTGTGATCAGCGCATCGAAGTACTTCAGTATATGAAAAAAAGAATGTTGTGAACATAACATATTTCCTTTCAAAAACGTGGTTTTTCAAAGTTTTGACATGGAAAACTGTTTGTTTTTTCTGCAATTTTCATGGCCATATTCGTAATTAATGCACAAAAATACATAGCTACACTCTTTTCGAAACTTCACACCCGAAAGCAAAAAAACAGCCGACGAAAATCAATCTTGCCGGTGCCGGCAGGCTAGCCACTACGTATAAAAAATCGATTTTAGAAACATGATTTAAAACGCAATTTCTGGTCTATGCGTGTTTACATTCAAAATGAAGAAACGGAAAAGTTGTTGAATCCCTCATAGAATTAAAGTCTGGGCATGTGATAGTCACATGAATACCAAAGTCAACGACAAATTTCAGAATATAGTGTATCATTTTTTATGAATGCTACTAAAAGGTACTCATCAACAGACTATTGCAATAGGTAACGTTTCAGAAATCGACCATTTCCCTTATACACAAAATCTGAAAATTATGAAATTATCCCCTAAGAATTGAAATAAACCTGAAAATAACACCATAAGAATAAAAAATCAATATTTAAAAGCTCGCAATTTCATACATAACGTAGATTTGGAAAATTTCATAATAGAATTGACATTTTTCATGAAAAATTATGTGAGTGCTCATATAAACCAAAAACGTCATGAAATTTTTTAACAAGAAACTATGAGATATAATAAATGTGTAATAAATATGAATGAATTATTGTAAAATTGAGAGAAAATGAAGAAATTCTTTATTGTTTGGAAATGATGATATACATATTAAAATTGGTAGGTTAGTAATTTTTCAAAAGGAATTAAGGGTATGAATAATTAATAAAAGGTTATTACCTGAAGATAATCTGGATTGAAAAATTAAAAAGAAACAGTAATAATCCATTTGTATAAAATTATAAGAATTTTAGTAGGTGAATTTCAATACGAGGCCGAAGATCCAGCACCAGCTCAATTTTTGACTACACGAGCACTGACACATTTCTATTAGATAATGTACAATATAGATAAAACATGAGCGTACTTGCATAACTAGAATAAAAGTTGAATTCACAAATAACATAAATATTGTAACAAAACAACGAAGAATTAGAAAATAAGAATTATAAATTATTTCAGACGTGAAGTTAATAAAAAAAATCTATAATTATCATGTATCATTCATTAAAAGAGTTCAAATAAAAAATTAACGTCATGGCTTTAACGCCTTCTTTTTCAATAAAAACCATCTCAGCAATAGAGCGTCTGGAATAATTATTTTTCTTGTGTAAGATTTCAACATCATCCCATTTTATAGCATTAGAGTCACATGAATGTTCGTGTACTAAATGTTGACTAATAGCTTTGTGATAATTTCCTGCTAGTCCGCCCCCACGGTACGTTAGATAGGAGTAGGGGTTTGACCAACATTATTTCTGTGACCAGACACAGAGGTGCCCCACCGCATCGACGAGACTTTGGAAAGGGGGAGGGGTTTGACCAACATTATTTCTGTGACAAGTCACAGGGGAGCTTTCCCGCCCCCACGAGACGTTGGAAAAGGGTAGGAGTTTGACCAACATTATTTCTGTGACAAGTTACAGGGGTATCTTCCCGCCCCCAGAAGACGTTGAAAAAAGGTACGGGTTTTACCAAAATTATTTCTGTCATCAGGCACGGGGGTGCTGTCCCGCCCCCACGAGATGTGGGAAAGGGTATGGGTTTGACCAATATTGTTTCTGTAACCAGTCACACGGGTGCCTTCCCGCCCCCACTAGATGTTGGAAAAGGGTAGGGGTTTGACCAAAATTATTTCTGTTACCAGTCGCAGGGGTGCCTTCTTGCCCCCACGACATGTTGGAAAGTTTTAGGGGTATGACCAACATTATTTGTGTCACCAGTCAAAGGGGTGCCTGACGGCCCCACGAGATGTTGAAAAGGGTGAGGAGTTTGACTGAAATTATTTCTGTGACCCGTAACAGGAGTGCCTTTCCCCCCACGAGACGTTGGAAAGGGGTAGAGGTTTGACCAACATTATTTCTGTGAATGTCTTCGCGCCCCAACGAGATGTTGGAAAGGGGCGGGAGTTTGACTAACATTATTTCTGTGACAAGTCGCAGGGGTGCCTTCCTGCCCCCACGAGACGTTGGGAAAGGGTACGGGTTTTACCAACGTTATTTCTGTGATCAGACACGTGGGTTCCTTCCAGCCACCACGAGATGCTGGAAAGGGTTAGGGGTTTGACTAAAATTACTTCTGTGACCAGTCACAGGAGTGCCTTTCCGCCTCCACGAGACGTTGAAAAAGGGTAGGGGTTTGACCAACATTATTTCTGTGACAAGTGCCAGAGGTGCCTTCCCGCCCCCACGAGGCGTTGGAAAGTGATAGGGGTTTGACCAACATTATTTCTGTGACAATACACAGGAGGGCCTTCCCGTCCCCGTTTGACGTTGAAAAAGGGTTAGAGTTTGACCAACATTATTTCTGTGACAAGTCACAGGGGTGCCTTCCCGCCCCCACGAGACGTTTGAAAAAGGTACGGGTTTTTCCAATATTAGTTCTGTGACCAATAACAGGGGTGCATTTTTGCCTCCACGATTCGTTAATCGTAATTGTTAAGCCGCAAATCGACGATAAATTGTGATATATACATAGAATGTTCCATTTAAATCGTCAAAAGCCAAAAAGTAACAAAATAACTCTTAAATTACATAGCCCTTCTCTAAAGTGCGTGGCAGTCCCTTCCGTATGCTTGAAATGTGCTTTTTACCGGTACAGTTAGAGTATAAACTTTGTAAAAAACAGTGTGTGGCATTGTGGCCACACGGTAGAAGTTAAACTAACCCGTTTCCCATTGCCCTCTCCCCCTCCTACCTTTTTAAGGGAAAAGGGGAAAGGATTGAAGAACAAGTAGAAGTAAGAGAGAGGCAGAGAGATTTCTCGATCCAGACCCTGTCTGGTCGTGCGGTCTAAAGTCGCCCGCCGTTTTCAATTTACTTCCACGAGACGTCGGAAAAGGGTATGGGTTTTACTAACATTATTTCTGTGATCAGACACGGGGGTGACTTCCCGCTCCCACGAGATGTTGGAAAGGATTAGGAGTTCGACTAAAATTATTTCTCTGACCAGTTACAGGAGTGCCCTTCCGCCCCCACGAGTCGTTAGGAAGGGGTAGGGGTTTGATCAACATTATTTCTGTGACAAATCACAGGGGTGCCTTCCCGCCCCAACGAGACGTTGGAACGAGGTGCGGGTCTCACCAACATTATATCTGTGATCAGACACACGGATCATAAGTTTGATAGATATATTAAATTACGCAAGGATAAACTGGAACTTTTATATCAATGTAATGTAATTTATAGAATCACTCGCTCTTGTGGTATGACTTACATCGGTCAGACTAGTCACACTCTTAGAATCAGAGTTAAGGAACAGTAGTACAATATAAGACTAGCAGAAAAATACCACAGAGCTATGAGTCAACATTTAGTCCAAAAATATTCAGGTCACTCTTATGCTATAAAATGGAATGATGTTGAAATCTTACAATTGGAAAATAATTATTTTAGACGCAGTTTTGCTGAGATGGTTTTCATTAAAAAAAGAGAAATCAAAGCCATGATCTTAATTTCTGATATAAACTCTTTTAATGAATCACACATGATGATCATAGACTTTTTATATTAATTTCACGTCTGAAATTATTTATAATTCTCGTTCTCCAATTCCTGGTTGTTTTATTACAATATTTATGATATTTGTGAATTTAACTTTTATGCTGGTTATGTAAGTACGCCCCCGTTTCACCTATATTGTACATCATCTAGTGGGAATGTGTCAGTGCTCGTGTGATGAAAAATGGAGTTGGAACTGGATCTTCGGTTTCATATTAAAATTCATCTACTAAAATTCTTATAATTTTATACAAATGAATTATTACTGTTTCTTTTTAATTTTTCAATCCAGATTATCTTCAGGTAATAACAAATTTTTATGAAGTTTTTGGTTTATACAAGCAATCACACAATTTTTATAAAAAATGTCAATTCTATTATGACATTTTCCAATCTGCCTCATGCATTTAATGGTGAGATTTTTATTATCGATTTTTTGTTCATACTCGTATGTTGTTATTTTTAAATTTATTTTAATTCTTAAAAAATCATTTCATAATTTTCAGATCTTGTCTGATGAGAGAAATTGTCAATTTCCGAAACGTCACGTATTGCAATATTCTGTTTGGTGAGGATCTTTTAGTAGCAATAATAAAAAAAAATGATACATTACAGTCTGGAAGTTGTTGTTGACTTTGATCTTTATTTATGTAACCACTACATGCCCAGACGTTAATTCTTGGAGGATTTAACAACTTTTCTGTTTCTTCACTTTTATACTGTGGAAAAAACGATGTTTTGGCCTTATGCGTAAGAGCGTTTCGGGTTAGCGGACTATTCTGCTCGAAAAGAAGATGAGCTGAGGTAGGTGCTAATGCAGTCTTTTCTTCTTGCTGCGGATTACAGGGGACGAAACATAAGCTAAAAAAAATACTTTGCAGAATTACGTAAATTGAACATCACTACTTGTATGTTTATTTCCAATGTTTGATGAAATTTATTTCAAAATTTATAAATTTATTCATATTTTATCAAGAATTATCAATTAATTATCACCAACGTATTTAATATTACTTTTGAGAAGCCATCATTCATCAAATCATTGAACAAAAGAGGGTATGTTTTAAGAACTTCACGTTGCTTTGAAATTTGCTGCCTCTGGTCTGACTGTTACGACTTTCTTCACTGACTTGTGAAGTGAAGCAATGTTCTGGGGTTCGCGCAGGATACTTATGTAGGTGCGAGGATAGCGAGATCCTACGGGTTCCTTACAACGCTGAATAGTTTAAAAACTATTCATCGTACAAAATTTTGCCACGGTAATTTTTGGTTCAGTTTTGTACTAGGGATTTGAATATTTATGATATATGATGAGTTTAGGATCACCCTGTAGATGCAACCTATTCATTTTCCAATATTGCGAATCGGGGGCATTTCCGGGCATTCTGAACTGAAACTTTATTTTTAAATAGGCTTCAGCAATTTTGAAGTTCTCTGAAGTTGCTTGAATAGCTGTATCAATTTCACATGTTGTTTTGAGACTGAGAATGAGGTTTGTCCGGATGTTCGAAAAGTCATTTGCGGAAAGTAAGGGCTGTTTCAGAGATTTTTCTTGACTTTTTGCACCCATCGTGAGAGTTAGAGGTTGACCTCCACGAGGTTGCGTAAGCGACAATGTTGCATTTGTTGGTTTCTGTCCTCCTTCATTCATCTTTTCCTTCACTAGATACGAATTACCTGCTCTTTCAACTTTGGGCTCGATTCCAATACGGATTTTATTTAATTGTTTAATCATGATGATAAGTTGTATTTATGAGATTTCCCTTTTGCAACTAAACCGAACCAGTAGCAACAACGCTTTTCAAGTGATGGCTTCTTTGTGGTAGCTAAAATAAGAAACGCAGGTGTTGAAATGTGTTTAAATAGTGAAATTTGTATTGGATTTAAATGAATTTTCGTCGTTTTGATTAAATTAAAAAACTCACGTTTGATTTCATGATTTGAAATATCCGAAAGTATCCTTTTGCGTTTAGGTAAAACTTCACCCTTTGCAAAGTTTCCTCACTTTAAAATTAGTGGGTTCGTGCAAGGTGACAAACTTTCATTCATATGGGACATCTCAATTCGACTTTATAGTTTTTTCTCAGTGGTTTCAGATCAGGAAAATCTGGTAGCTTAAAATCACCGACATGTTTTATTCAGTAGATGTCTCTTTTACATCCACTGCACGAAATACATGGTAGACGATCATCATTTTCATCGTACTCAAATACCTCAACAAATTTCTTTTTTTATACATCGGATATACGAGTTTGTATCATTTGCCTCGTTTTTGCGAAGCACAGCGAACAAATTTCACTACGATTTTCATTGTGCGTTCGAGTTAAATCTTTCGACATAACGATAAACAATAATAAAAAAATACGACGAAATATTGATTATACTTTTAGAAACAGTTGACAAAAAGCTCAGTCAGTAAAATCTTAATGCTTTATCAGAAATCATATTTACCGAGAAAATATAAGTAAGTTTACAAATAAAACAAAACTTTTTTTCCAAAAATGCGCATAAATGCCACCCCTATGTTCAGAAAAACCATCCCCTTAGTAAAAACCCAAACCGGGAAAAAACAAAATAGGAAGTAGTGTTGAGCTTTTCTTAGGCTCTTGAATGCTTGAATTTTTTTTTGCGAAAACAACCCCTACGTCTAGAAAATCAAAAATTTATCTATGAATTCGTATTTGAATTTTTGAGGAGCCTAAAAATCAGAGACACTATTGACACTGTTAGATTCTCGAAAAGATTATTTTTTGAGAAAGTCTTATCTGCGTGTTAACCAGGGGTTGTTTTTTAACGTTAATGGTTGGAGTCGTAAAATCGATGTTGGTATTTTTGAAAAGCCCAAAAATCGGAGACCATATTTACACTGTAAAATTCTGGAAAAGATTATTTTTCAAGAAAGTCTCATCTGCGGGTAAACCAGGGGTTGTTCTTCAATGTTGAGAGTTGGAGCACAAAAATCGTTGTTGGCATTTTTGAAGAGCCCAAAACTCAGAGACAGATCGGGGTTCTATTCCAACGTTAAGGCATAGAGCCCGAAAATCGGTGCTGGTATTTTTGAAGAGCCCAAAAACCAGAAACTCTATTTACACTGTAAAATTCTCGAAAATATTATTTCTCGAGAAAGTCTTATCTGCGTGTTAACCAGGGGTTGATTTTTAACGTTAAGGGTTATAGCCCAAAAATCGGTGTTGATATTTTTGAGGAGCCCAAAAATGGAAGACTCTATTTACACTGTAAAATTCTGGAATAGATTATTTTATCAGAAAGTCTTATCTGCGGGTAAACCAAGGGTTGTTTTTTAACCTTCAGGGTTGCAGCCCAAAAATCGGTGTTCGCATTTTTGAACAGCCCAAAAATCAGAGACTCTATTTACACTGTAAATTTCTCAAAACGATTATTTTTTGAGAAAGTCTTATCTGCCGATAAACCAGGGGTTGTTTTTTAACGTTAAGGGTTTTAGCCCAAAAATTGGTGTTGGTATTTTTGAAGAGCCCAAAAATCAGAGACTCTATGTACACTGTAAATTTCTCAAAACGATTATTTTTTGAAAAAGTCTTATCTGCGGGTAAGCCAGATGTTGTTTTTTAGGAAGAAGTTAATTAAGGATGGTGGAATTCTGCAAAAGAAACGTTTTCGAACATTGCCATTTGCAAATTTAGATAGAGCTGTGTATGGCTGGTTCCACGAAATGAGACTCTGAGGTTTGCCTATCAGTGGGCCGATTGTAAAAGGTAAAGTGATTTTTATTTCTAAAACTAATTATGATATTATTGGAGAGTGTGTCATATTTCTCTACAGTACAAAGCACATGTAAAATTGTGCATACATTATAAAATGGATTAAACGTCAAACCACGGACATAACCTCAACTATATAATCATTTTTTAATTTGCGAAGAATTGAATTGTGTAAATAATTGTGTGATTCTTACAACTTTTGAATAGAATAGATGGAAAATCATTTATTC
>JAUMHM010086044.1:0-11199 GCA_032362435.1 Melikaiella ostensackeni | reverse complement strand
ACTTATGCCAGGAAGATCATGTGCAGATCAGATATTTAACTTGACGTAGATCACAGAAAAAAGTTTGGAAGTCAACAGGAAAGTCTTCTGCGCATTTGATGATATGGGAAAAGCTTTCGATCAGGTGGATAGAATCTTTCGCTAGTTAGAGGTATGCTAATTTCTACCTCAATAAGATGTTTCCAAACAATTTCTCAGAAAATAACGCGCCTCCGCGCACAAAGTACTAAAAAATTATGAATAATACAAATGTAAAAAGTGTTTCACAAGATACAAATGGAGCGTTCCTCAGGAGTATAATGACGAATAAACATTAGCTTAATTAATTCCTAAAATTTTTGATGAATTCATCACTGAAGCACTTTTATTCAATAAATAATCCAAGCATTAATTAATTTTATTTTGTTTCCAGTGATGGAATGACCCACAATTATTATTCAAAATTTTATCGATTCTTCAATGATTTATCTTTTTCATACATTCGGATTTGTATAAGTATATGAAATAATAAAATAGTAACAGAAAAGTAGAATTGTATGCATTTTATAAAATTGGATTTTACGAATGACAATATCATCTCATTAATTTGATAACTCATTAAAAGCCTGCAAATATTATACTTCCGCTTTGTGATGAAGAATTTTGAAAAATAGAGGTGCAGACTCAATTCTTCACTGAAAAAAATCGTGCATATAATGTAAATATATTTTAAAGCCACTCTTGAGATTTGTTTATCACCCTCTCGCTCCCAAAAAATGATGAATTTCGATAAAAATAGAAGTTTATCTGAAACAAAGCTCTTGATTCTTCTGTTTTTTACATTGAAATTTCCCTTAACACTAAGGTAAGGTTTAGGCACATAATTTCTTAATGCTCATTCAAATAGGGGATTTTTCACGAGAAAAACGAATCAAACACTTATATATCAAACATGATTTCTTTGACCAGTCGCATGGGTACCTCCCCCCCCCCAACGTGAGTTTGGAAAGGGGTAGAAGTATGACCGACATTATTTTTGTGACTAATCACAGGCGTGCCTACCCGCCTATTTCGAAAAATTTTCGGAATATCGATTTAAAAGTTACAGATTCGCATTTCTCGCAGAAAAATCCTATTGGAATCAACATTAAAACCTTGACGCCACGGATATCGTAATCTCCCCATAATCACACGAAAACTGACCTAAAATGTCTCAAATTTATGTTATGCTTTACTTTTAACACACTTGAATTCCACGAAAATGGTATCAAAAATCCTTCAAAATCACATATATTTCTTCGAATATAACCTTTAATATGAGACCAAAAGACTTGGAAAAGCTTCATTTTCCACTGAGTTATGACCGAAAATATGTACACACGTTTTTCAGAAAAATGAAACAGGAAATAATTATAAGCGTTTTCTCTTTTTTTGTATTTGTACTTCACGGACAACTTCCTGCCATGAAGGTATGTACTATGAGACAGTATAAGTATATTTTCATGTATTTTAATCAATTAAAAGAGTGAAATTAGTTCAAGATTACGGATTTTACTAATTTCACTATTTCAGTTAATTAAAATATATTAAAAAATAGTCCTACTATTGCATAGTATACAACTACTTTGCAAAAAGTTTTCAGAGAAGTAGAAAACAAAAAAAAAAGAGACAAAAGCTTATAAATCTTCAATTTTTCATTTTTTTTAATAAACATGTGTACATACTTTTAGTCATAACTCAGTGAAAAATAAAGCTTTTTGAATTCTTTTGGTCTTATTTTAAAGGGTATGTTTTGCTGAAATACACGTGATTTTACGAGATTTTTAGTAATATTTTCGTGGATTTCAAGGGTATTTAAATGAAACAAAACGTGAATTTTAGACAATTTTGATCAGTTTTAGTGGAATTATGCAGTCATCTGAATTGAGTTCATTATTTTTATCGTTCAGGATATGTTAGCAATAATATCAACTACAAATTATAGTAGGTGAGGATCATCCGAATTTCTAAATGTTTCAGGTATCAAACCAGTTTTGCGTTCTTCGCTGTTTAAAACTTAGAAACGCTTGCGATAGCTGAATTATTTTTTTATCGGACTCAAATTCTTAGGATGAACTACTTGTAGCATACACAAACTTTTGAATCTCGTGGATTTTCGGAATTAAAGAAATTAATTTTCTGAACAACTTTATAAGAATAAAAGATTTATTTGCTAAAAAATATTCTAGGAAACTGCAAATCAAATGATTTTGACATTAAATTGCGTATTGACAAAATTCTCTTTTTCTATTTCGTTTTCTTTCTAATGACTCATCTTATGGGTACAAAATGGATATTTCTAAATTTTATGAAATCATAATTATATTTAGTTCCAACAAATATTTCGATAAAAAGCCATTTTTATGATTGGCTACATAGAAAATGACACTTTGATCATAGAAGTTTGTAATATAACAAATTTTTAAAATATGAGAAGTATTTTCGAAACGCAAAAGCTGTAAAGTAGCAATTATTAACTCCTGTAAATTACTTTCTAATAGTAAGAAGCTGTAAAGAATCGCAGAAATGTTTCCGAGTAATACATTTCTTCCCTTTTTTCTCAATTTTCATTTCTTGATATAAACAACAGCACAGATAATTTTATATCAACAAAAATGTGTTTTTCTGAAATTTTTGTAAAAATCGTGAGCATATGTCGATTTGCTTATCATTCGCTTGACTTTACTTTGTCGTTGTTTATTCGATGTTACTATATGTGAAGGAAAAAACAAACACGTGAGCGTATCGCACTCGCCAACTTTAACGCGTTTTTCTCGAAAAGCGGCTTTTCGAAGTTTCATATTGAAAAACGCCCCACTTCCCCCTCTTACAACATAGGGATTAAATCGTGAACTCAAAATAACTGCAGTTTATCTATCTTGCGTCAACTTTTGTGGATCCAGTCTGTTTCATAAATAATTTGTGAATATTATTGAATAACGTCAGTTTTCTCTTAATATAAAAATTCTTTTTTTTTCTATATTTTCAAAGCGAAAGTACATTCACATACTTCTTATTTATCTTCGCTGAAAAGTAGCAATTAAACGAATTCTTCAACCATGAAGTGTGCTATCTACTGCTGGTTACTGACATTATGTGCCTTTCAAGTAAGTTACTTCAAAATTTTTTATAAATGTCACATTTTAATAATAGTTTAAGTAATCCTGAATACAGGAATACAGCAGTAAACTCCTCTTGCAGAAAAATTAAATTTACCCAACTCCTGAATAAAAATTTAGCTTGTACATGAAAATTAAACGAGAACAGAATGTTTGTAAATTAAACGATTAGAAAAGCTACGTGATCATGGGAATAGATCAAATGTGTAGTAACTCGGTAGCTTTTCGTTCCGTCACATTTATTTTGAATTCAAATCAAATTCTGAGCGCTTGTCACGGTTCACCTGAGAAGTCTCTGCTGCTGTTCAGTGTTTGCCTTTCCCCTAGGCTTCCTGTTCTGATCCAACTTGATCAAATTTTTCTTCACCCCCACCACTCAGAAAAATGCGATTTGAAATTTTTTTAAAAATGTATAATGGCGAGAACAGAAAGCCGATAGAAAAGGTAAACACTAAGCAGCAGCATAGGATGAACAGCGAAAAGCGCTCAGAATTAGAGTTAAATTTAAAATAACTGTGTTGAAACTAACAGTAATTGCAATCACTTCACGAGGCAGTGGAGTACAATTGACTCTTGCTTAGTTCGAATGTTCTGAGTTTTCTTCGCTTCTAAAGTGAAGAAATGTATTTATTTTGAGGCTCTTATATCTGGCCATTGCACTGCAACTTTATTACAAATGGATCGTTTCTACTCGTACCTGGTTCGCTAGCCAGACGTCGACAGCGGCGCGGCCTCTCTCTCAAGACAGCCTCTGTAATTCCTTGCTATGTAGGAAAATTTAAATTAAAATCACAAAAAAAACGTTTATAAGCCTTCACAAAATTCATGAGGGCGACTTGGATCTTTAAAACGTTCTGTCTTGGGTACTTGTAGATAAAATCTCAGAAACTTTTCCGGGCCTGAGAATATTTACAGAATTTCCAGTGAATTTTTTTTTGCAGGAAACTGAAAAGAAGGTCCCCTGCGGGGCTCCTATGGGAGTATTGTTCACTTGAACTAAACTAGATTGACATATCACTAGAAATTGTCTAATGATACGCAAATCCGAACTAGTATAACTGAATCTAGTATGAGTTAGTCTGCAAATAATTCCAAATAGTATACAGGGAGATGAGCTCCCTCTGAATCATACATGGAATTCTAACGTCGCGTCCGAATCTTTAACATTCGAAAATTACTTAAAACAACCATATTTTTTCACATTTGCACACTTAGAGAACGTAGGTCTCTTTGAAATTAATATTTAGAAATTTACCTTTACACTATATTTTGAACAGAACATTGCCGATTAGAGGTTATGATTCAGAACTCACTACACAATTTCACCACTATTTTTCAGCGTCCAAAAATGTAATGCCTTCTCTTCTACGAACCCTTGATATACTTTTATTTTCGCGATATGCATCCACACTCAAAACTTTAATAAATAATTGATGAAATGTTAAGGATTCTTGTCTTTTCTGGACAAGTGTCTGTGTGGCAGGCCGACAGCAAATATCTATCATGGCGTCGAACGATCTGCGTCGCCTGTGGCGCGCAGCATTCTGGCGGCAACTCAAAATACGAGCGCAGTTTCATTTCCAATTACTTGACGACCTGAGAATAAGGAAATCTTAAATTTATCACTCAACCTAGTATTTTTTGCAAAAAAAATTCTCAAGCATGGAACTCAAAATATCATATGCTTATCTAAACATTTTTTACTATTCTCCTAACTCTGATCATTCGAAAAACATCACAAGGGTAATTTTCCGAAAAATTTTTGTTCATTGAAACATACTGTAGAGCGAAGAATACAGTTTTTGCTATTTTCTAAGGCCTTGTTAAAACATACGAAATTACAAACAGTAGGGAACGGTTTTTTCGCTATTGAAATTTAACTGAAAAAAAAGAAATGGGTTGATATACGGAATATTCCGTAATGCCAGACAGTCCGTTCTTGGCACACCCTCACAAATGAGGTTTCTGTCTCTTCCTATTATTGCTTTTTATCTTTATAGATCGTCTATGCTGTTACGCAGAAAGAGCTAGATGACGCTTGTAAGACATATGTACATAAATTTCATAGCTACTCGACGATTAAGGAGCAGGAATTTCGGGTCAGTTGATGATAATGATTTCAAATTATTTGAAATAATTTAAGAATATAAGTACTTTAATCATGAAGTTGAAGAATCAGCGAGCTGCTTATCGTATTTTCACATGTTTGAAAAGAATAAAATTTGAATTAATTTCCTTTTTCCTTCGTTGATGGAAAGTAGATGCTCTGTGTTTAAGTTCGAGCTAAGGCAGATTTCCTCTCGTTTTTCTCAAAAAATTTGGATCAGTAAGATGATAAAAATTTGACACCGAAATAATTCATTATTCACTTGATCGAAAAAATCTTCCATAATTCATTTTTGAAACTTCTTTTTACTGTTCTGAACATAATTATAAAGTTTCAGGCATCCAAAGCCTTAACAATTTTCATTTCCATTTCCTTGTCACTTAGAAAGAAGACAATAAGGCAAAGGAGGCTGGAGGAGATACTGATGATTGCGAGGAGAATTTTAATGCCCAAATCAAAGTGAAGTATCCTGAGGTAGAAAGTGATGTTAAAAAATGCAAAAATATCAAAACACCTGAAATTACCGCTCAGGTTAATAGAAAATGTTACTTTCATTAATATTTGAAGCATTTACTTTATATAGAACCAAAAGAATTACAAAGTAGGTGTCATATTAAATATCATTTGGAAAGTATGGGGATTCTTGAAAATTTTTCAGGCCTGATATGACAAATTTAATGTTATTTAATGTAAAAACAATATTGAAAGTATCGTAGTATAATCAAACAAATGAATCAAGGACAAATTTTCAACGTACTTTAAAATATTTTTCTCTAGGCTTTATATAATTTCGAAACATTTGAAAAGTTTTAATGCATTTGTGCAAAATGGTAAACTTTTGATCATCAACTCGTATATAATAATTATTGGAAATAAAAAATGATATAAGTAGGGTTAGGTTATAAAATATACTAATGATACATAAATATAAATATTATTCTTACCTTTCTGTTCACAGTTTGCGGAAGGCTGCTGTAAGTTTACTAATGACGAATTCAAAAAATGGATGGATAAGCTTGTGAAAGATAAAATAGTATGCCTTCGCAAAAAGCCACCTACTTAGAAATGAATTACATGCAATTGAACTGAGTTGCAGTTGACTTCAATTTTCGAATTTTGCAGGTTCAAATAAAACTCAAACCCGAAATTACAATAATACTTAACTTTACCCGCTTAAATAACATAAACATGCTGCACGTGGAAGATTCAAACGCTCTAACTTTACGAATTATCAGGCATTAAATAATTGTTTATATTTAAAATATTTTGTAAATTCATCATACAATATCCATATTAAATAAATTCATTCTACTCCATCTGTTTCTACTGTTTCACCTGTTTGGTGATAATTCCAAAAATATTTTCCGTTTTTCCGTATGTTTCACTAAAAGAGAAAAATTAGATGGGAACAAAAAAAATTATTCTAATGAGAAATGCAAAATTCAGTGTTTTGTTCTCATTTTGTCAGCGTCTTATTTTTTTCTAATTTTTTTCTCCCAGTTTATACCTAGAAAAAAATGATTTAAAGGCCCATACAAATGGCTATGTGGAAACATGTTTCCATTCCGTTGTTGATTTGCTTATACATGTCCATTTATTTTACTGTATGGTGAGTAGACAATCCTTGAATGTCCAAAAAATCTTTCAAAGCTGAGCTGGATAAATGGAATTTTTTTTTAAATAGACACATTGCTGCACTGTTTCCATCAAAAATAAGAAAATTCCATATCATAAAAAAAAATCTCGTGACAAAAAAGGTTTAGCCTACTTACGAGTAAAACTCATAGGACTCAATAATTCAAATACTCGTAAGGTCGTGGGAAATACTGTTTTCTCAAATAGAACAAACACGAGGCGTCGCCTAATCTTGAGCCTCATGTGAAATATATTCAGCCTATAGAAATCATTTAAGATACGTTTTAGGTGAAACCTAATTAAATATGCCTATTTATATAGAGCTTGTATATTGTCCTTTACTACAAGCAGTAGAGAACTGGGAAACACAAACCGGCCCAGTGAAAATCTTTCCGACCGACCCTGAAGACCGTTGAAAAGTATTTGCAAAATTTGTTTTTAAAAAACTGTAAAAGGGAGCGAGGGGCACGAAAATTGCATAGTTACGACGTTTCACTTACAGACTTGGTATCAGCGGGTTGCAGGTCCATTTTAAGCTAATATTGTAGTTAATCGTTTTGTCGTTAGGTTCACCAAAATCTTGCTCTAACATGACCGGTAAACGCATGATAAGTCACGAAACCAAGAAAGTTTTTTATCTAGTTCCTTCTTAGATAAATAGTAGAACAGCAAACCTATCTCACCGACCATTGTTGTCGTGATGTCGCTAATTGAGGTGCATTTTTTTTTATTTTGATTATCACATAAAAAATAGAATTCTTTCCGGAAAAAACGGCCTTTCCCGCAAATCTTGGTACTCTTTAGATTATGTATGCAAAACAACAGACAAGATGGCTTCTCTTCTTGGACTCAGTCTTACAAACAGGGTTTCCTGACGATTTTCAGGGCTCTTTATGCTTCCTACTAAAGTCGGGGCCAAATGTCGAGGCCCCTCACTTCTTTTAATTGCAACTCGCACAGAAAAATTCTTCGAAATTATTTGAAGAAGCGTCTGAAAGCTCAAAGTCTCCCGAATTCAACGATATGTTCACTTTTATCCTTTAATTTTTTTTTGATAGTTAGAGGGCAAAACTTTCCCTAAAACAGGATTTTTCGGCCTTATTTTTCAAGGATCCACTTTGACCTGTCCCAAAAGGAGGGCGACCTTGGGAAAAATCTGAAAAAATTCACAGATATTCTCCGAACTTTCTTCAATGGAATGCATTTCTCAAAATGCTACAGTATGCAATATTTTACTTTTTACGATGGTTTATTTACAAAAACTTCATCTTGAGAACGAATGAAGATAGGAAGCCGTTTAATGGCTCTAAATGTGCAGTTTTGTCAAGCGAATGCAGTGCAATAATTAAATTTATGATTAATTAATTCTTACGCAAGAGATATCATTTTGAATATTTCTGACTTCAACTAGTGTGGGCGTGTGACCAACACTTCGAGATAAGTGACAGCAAAAAGAGTACCCTTTAAATGACAGTAGTAATTCCAAAAGCCAGCGAAATCCCCGGCACAGATGTGATTGAACGAAGCAGGGCCGTCCGAACGTCTTCAAGATATATTTACAGAATTTTATCTTTTGAAATGCATTAGTCAAATAAAAAAACCATTTCAAATTCTGTATGAATGTTAGGAACATTTTTTTATTCTCTTCAAACATATCAAAATTCTAAAAAAAACATGCAAATTTTATTTTGAAATCTAAGAAAATATACAATTTGTTTAGAACGTTTTAAAATATTTTCAAATTGTGAATAATTTTCCAATTTTTTTCAGAACTTCTGAGTATCTTTCAGAATGATTTGAATTGTTCCTCAATTTCTTTTAAATCCTGCAAAATAAAAGAACTGACTTTCAGTTTTTTACATTCTTTTCCGAGAATTTGAAAACTGTTTTCCAATGTCTCATTTTCACCAATTTTATCTTTTGTAATGCAGCAATCAAAATGAAAAATCATTCCAGTTTCCGTAGAAATGTTAGTAAA
The DNA here is from genome assembly GCA_032362435.1 of Melikaiella ostensackeni. Classification (NCBI taxonomy): domain Eukaryota; kingdom Metazoa; phylum Arthropoda; class Insecta; order Hymenoptera; family Cynipidae; genus Melikaiella; species Melikaiella ostensackeni. Next base: position 2,342 of record JAUMHM010086044.1, on the reverse strand, counting down.
ATTTTTTCATTCTCTTCAAACCTATCAAAATTCTCAAAAAGCATGCAAATTTTATTTTTCGAAATCTAAAAAAAAGTATAGAATTTGCTTAAAATATTTTCAAATATTTCCAATGAGTAAATAATTTTTCAATTTTCTTCAGAACTTCTGAATATCTTTTAGAATGATTCGAATTGTTCTTAAAATTTTTTTCAAAATCCTCCAAAATGAAAGAAGTGCCTTTAAATTTTCATGATTCTTTTTCGAAAATTTGAAAAATCTTTTCAAATGTTTAATTTTTTTCATTCTTATCTTAAAATGCTTCAAATGTCTTAAGATACAAGTGAAAGCTAAGTTTATGTTCGAGATGAATAGTAAATCATTCTTGACCAATAAATAAACAAATAATTGTTAAAACAAAAATATTTCCAACACCTATTGAAAGTGCAGTCATAGACATTTTTTTCTGCAATTTATATTGGGGACATTTAGTCTATACTGCAAATAAATAGAAACTCCAGATGAAGTAATACGGAAATGGAAATGATTTTTTATTTTGACTAATGCATTTCAAAAGACCCACTCTGTAAATGTACCTTGAAGACGTTGAGACGGCCCTGCTTCGTTCAATCACATGTGTGCCGGGCGTTTGGCTTGCTTCTGGAATTACTATTGTCATAGAAAGGGCTTTTTTTGCTGCCATCTGTCACGCTGTGCTGGTCATACGCCCACACTGAATGTAGTCAGGAATATTAAAAATGATATCTCTTGCGTAAGAATGATTTTATCACAAATTCAATTATGGCACTGCACTCGCAAGAAAACACTGCACATTTGGAGCCATTAAACGGCGCTCTATCTTCATTCGTTCTGAAGATGAAGTTTTTGTAAATAAATCACCGTAAAAAGTAAACTATAGGATATTTCAGAATTTTGAAAAATGCATTGCATTCAGGAATATTCGAAGAATATCTGTGAATTTTTTCAGATTTTTTATAAGGTCGTCCTCTTTCTTGCATCAGGTAAAAGTGGACCCTTGAAAAAGGAGGCCGAAAAACCCTATTTTTGGGACGTTTTGTTCTCTGACTATTTAAAAAAAAAATTTGGGATAAAAGTAAACATATCGTTGAACTCGGAAGACTTTAAGCTTTTAGACGCTATTTAAAAGCATTTCAGAGATTTTTTTTGCAAGTTGCAATCAAAAGAAGTGAGGGGCCTCGACATTTGGCCCCGACCTTAGTGCCTCGTCTCAACTCATCAAGCTACGCTTCGCATTCCTATCTTCGCCTAACTCTTGGCCTTAGCTTGTCCATTTTACACTGTGCCTCTTGGTTATTGCTCGCCTTACTCCATTTCTTCCTTTGTTCGTACGTCGTTCTATCATACAAATTATCCATTGTACATTTTTCTTAATATCTATAACTAAAAAGACTACTCATTCTCACTTACTTCCACTACTTCTCCATTTTCTTTTTCCTACCGGACCTTTCCCATTGTCATGCTTCTTTATCTATTTTTTCACAGTTATTCAGACAATGCTATAATGTTGCTCTGCCTCTCTCACATAGCATGCACCTTCTTCCTTCCTCTCTATCCCGGTATTTATCCCACTCTTCTGTCTTTCCGCATCTCACAGGGAAAATTAATTTTCGAAATCATCTGTCCCCAATTTTCTACAAATATTTTGCTACTCCCTCCACCTTCATACAATTATATTTTTCAATATAACTCGAATCAGTTATTTCCTTAACTATCCATTCCAGGTGAAGTACCTTTCTCTTTCCTCTACTCTCTTTCTTCCCTCCTCTTCCAGATTCTCTCGCCTCTGAGCCAGCTTCAACTGTCTTTCTGCCCCCCACTTTTTAACACTTTTTCTCATATATACATACTCAATTTCCTGTTACTATTTTCAACTTCTATTTTCAACTTCTCATATTCTTTCCACTCCTATACTCCTACTGCATACATCATTACACTCGCCACTGGTGCCTCATACATTCTCATTCTTCTTTCAAAATCATCTTTGAATAACTTCTCCCCGATACACCATACCCTTCTCGTTATCGCCCCAGATCTTTATACTCTTTCCTTCGCATGTTCTCTAGTGTTCCAATTCTTCTTAAACAAAAATCCTAAGTGTATAAATTTCTTCACTTCTTCATCTCTTACCACTCTCCAGACCCATTCCTCACAATCACCCTTTTTATATACCACCTTGATCAAAAAGTTTTAGGACTTTATTGTTGAAATCAAAAATACAAGTTTATTCATCATAATCGATATTGCCCCCTTCAAAGTATTCCCCATCGACTGCAACGCACTTATGCCAGCGCTTGATCCAATCCTCGAAACATTTTTTATAA
>JAUMHM010086043.1:0-11199 GCA_032362435.1 Melikaiella ostensackeni | reverse complement strand
ACTCCATACCATATACTTAATGTAAACTTTACGAATTTTTTTAGAAAAAACTGTGCAGTAAAAGAAAATTTTTGTTTAAGCAAATATTCTTCGTTTGCTTTCTAGAATTCATATGATTTTTTTTATAAAAATCTATAGAAAAATGCGCACCTTGACCATAATACCTTAAACTCTTCAGAACATAAGATGAACCACGCGACGCAAAGCCGATTTCTGGATTTTCGCATAGTCTATAAAACCGTAGGTAGGGTCGGATTAAGGTACTATATTAAACAGGAGTTAATTTTTTTTTAACTTTGCAAAAATCATGAATTTCAACCTTCAAGCGCTTCGTTTATCGAGCGAATTTTAAGCAACAGAAAACTTCCATTGCGAAAGTTGTTGATTAAGGTTCAAAGAAGTTTTCTGGAAAGTTTTAGCTCAATCGGATTAATAGTAAAAAAATTATGAATGTTTTAAAGTGCCAGCGGCAATCTTGACGCTGCCCTATGCATGTGCCTCCTCGACTACGAACGTGTTACAGCGGACAATATGAAGGTAAAGTCGAGAACCGAAATAATACTTGAGATATTACCATTAAATAATTTATTTATTAGACATTTTGAACAACAGATTATTTAAATAATAAATTATTAAGGACTGCTTTCAATCATTTTCGTAACACTCTTCAGTTCTTCGGCGTCTGGACTCTGATGTTACTTTTAAAAAAATACTTTTCGAAAAATTCTTTTCCCTCAGCACTTGAATAATTATAGAGAGTTTTTACATCCTTTACTTTGGCCGCTCTCTTCGAAAGTTTTTCTAATTCAAGCGCAGGCTTAAAGAAGAAAGAATTTGGATTTTGTAATTGTAAAATTGTAATAACAAATAACGCTATCAACTTCTTCATTAAAAAATAAAAACAATTACTTTAGGTTATCTATAAATAATTTATTGAAAGAATTATTTCAGAAATCAAGAATAAAAAATAGTCCTGAAATATTACATTTATGATAAAAGTTTATTCAAAATTTGTATTAACCGTTTCCAATCGTACCTGTTTTTTGGAACATTTCTTCCTAGTTTCAATCCATAACTCTTCATGCCTATTTCTTTTTCTACCTCGATTCATTTTGAGATTCTTTCTTAAATTAATAGGGTAATAACTGAAGTAAACCTATCTCAAAAATAATACTTTTGCAGCAATTCTAAAAAATAATCCATTCACTAGTTCTTTTCTTTATTCATAGTATATTTTAGAAAAGAACTACAAACGGTTCCTATTATTTGTTTTGGTATCTGACTTGACCTTTATATCATCCGTTGCAAAACTTTAGTATCCGAGGAGGCACATGCATAATGCACCGTCAAGATTGCCGCTTGCAATCTAAAACATTCATAATTTTTTTATCATTAATCCGATTGAGCCAAAACTTCCCAAAAAAACTTCTTTGAACCTTAACAACTTTCTCACTGGGAAAGTGAAAGTTTTACCGAGGTTGGTAGAATAATTCTAACATCATCTAACTACGTCATACTGGAGCAAACAAATTGGGGTTGAATGTAGAATCGGTAACAGAAAACACAAATAAAACATTGTTCTTGTTTATAAATCTCATCTGAATTAGATTAGACTATTGTAAATGCACTAGAACTTATTTCACATCATTTAGCGAAAAGCAACTGACAGCGGTGAATCGCCATTTTGCTCCAGCTTAATGAACTCAAATAACGGTAGATAGCGCTGGTGTCGCAGCTCTCGCTACTTTGCGAATAAAAATTGAGGCGAAAGCAGACGAAAGATTACCCCGGCAAATTTGAAATCAGGAAATTATCACCGCCTCATGTGAAATTTCACCGGCGAGATTAATTTTTTTTGCAGCGAATTTTTCACCTGGAATCGGTGTAAACTTTATCTTTTGTTTTTCTGTATCAAGACTGTTTTTCTCTGAGCCTTATTTTATTAAATGGAATGAGCCATGAAATGATACTCTGTTTTTACAGTGCGGGATATCTTAGGTTACAAATCAAAGTTTTTAAATTTAATTTGATTAAGAAATGGTACTGTTATTATTCATTGAGTGTGTTCACAACGAATCGGTCCTGAGGAAAATAATATTTCCAGACACAAGGCCGAGGTCGCCTATCTCGGGATGATCTCTAGATCAGAAGATCGAAAAAAAAGCAACAGATAGAGAAAGACGAAAATAGAAAAATGGGACGATAGAGAAGTGTTGCAAGAACAACAAACGTTCAATCAAATTCTGACAATGTTGCGTTGCTTGATAACATTTGCGTTGTTAGTATTATCATTTCCGGTATTCTATAACAATCTTTCAACAGGCAGAGCTATTTATGACAAATCATTCAATCTGTTGCAGCACGCGTTTTTAATTTAACTATTTTAAAATTTTCATTCTTGACATCAATAAAAGAAGCGTAACTTATTTTAAAATATCTGAATCTCTACAAAAGGAATCAGGTATCAATCGAGATATCAAACAAATTGAACGGGCATTTGTTTAAGGGTACTCTCTTTGCGTTGATCATGTTTTCTTTTTTTAAATATTATATCAGTACAATTTTAAATTCGAGCGTTCAAAGTTTTTCCAATTCAAATTTTTCCTCGTAAAATTTAGGGAGAAAAATTGGAAAATAGAATAAGTGAAAAAATGTATGAAATTTAGTTCAAGCAATACAAAAAAAGGAATATAAAAATGTGGAATTTTTCACCAAAAAGATAAATTTTCAACTCAAATAATCTTCAAACAAAAAGATGAATTTTCAACCAAATATATGAGTTTTCAACGAAAAAGGATCAATTTTCAACTTAAAACAATATAGTTAAATTTTCAGTTAAACAAATTAATTTTTGCAAAAAAAACGAATTTTCTATAAAAAAGTTAAATTTTTCACCAAAAAGATGAATGTTTTACTCAAATGCTAAATCTTCAACCAAAAAGATGAATTATCAACCAAGGAGATTAATTTTTCACCAAAAAAGTTGAATTATGAACAAAATACATGAATTTTCAAACAAATAGTTAAATTTTCACCTAAAAAAGATGAATATTCAACCAAAAAAATGAATTATCAACTAAAATGATAAATCATCAGTCAAAAAAATGGATTTTTAGCCAAGAAGAATAATTTCCTACCAAAAAAGTTGAATTATCAGAAGTACATAAATTTTCAACCATATTGTTGAATTTTCAACTTAAAAAGATTAATTTTAACTAAAAATAGAATAGTTAAGTTTTCAGTAAAAAAAAATTAATTTCTAACGAAAAAAACAATTTTTTATAAAAAAAAATTAAATTTTTCACCAAAAAGATGAAAATTCAACCAAGAAGATTAATTTTCAACGAAAAAAAACGAACTAGAATGATTAATTTTTCAGTTCGAAAATTAATTTTCAGCCAAAAAAAAAAACGAATTTTTATAAAAAAAATTGAATTTTCAACCAAACAGATGAACTTTCAACCAAGAAGATTAATTTTCAACGAAAAAAACGAACTTTCTATAAAAATGTGCAATTTTCCACCGAAAAGATCAATTTTCTTCTTTAATGATAAATCTTCAACCAACAAGATTAATTTTCTACAAAAATGATGAATTATCAACAAAATACATCAATTTTCAACCAAATATATAAATTTTCAACTGAAAAAGATCAATTTTAAACCAAAAATAAAATGGTTAAATTTTCAATTAAAAAAATAATTTTTAATCATAAAGATGAATTTTCAACTTCAATGATAAATCTTCAACCAAAAAGATAAATTTTCAACCAAGAAGTTTAATTTTCTACCAAAAAAGATGAATTATGAACAAAATACCTAAATTCTCAACCGAATAGTTGAATTTTCAATTAAAAAAGAGAAATTTTCAATCAAAAGTGGAATAGTTAATTTTTCAGTTCAAAAATTAATTTAAAAAAAACGAATTTTCTATAAAAATGTTAAGTTTTCCACGAAAAGGATTAATTTTCAACCAGGAAGATTCATTTTCTACCAAAAAAGATAAATTACCAACAAAATACATAAATTTTCGACCAAATACATAAATTTTCAACTGAAAAAGATCAATTTTGAACCAAGAATAAAATGGTTAAATTTTCAGTCAAAAAAATTAATTTTCAACCATAAAGATGAATTTCCAACTTAAATGATAAATCTTCAACCAAGAAGATTAACTTTCTACCAAAAAAGTTGAATTATGAACAAAATACATTAATTCTCAACCAAATAGTTGAATTTTCAATTAAAAAAGATAAATTTTCAATCAAAAGTAGAATAGTTTATTTTTCAGGTCAAAAATTAATTTTGAACGAAAAAAAAATGAATTTTCTATAAAAATGTGCAATTTTCCACGGAAAAGATACATTTTCAACTCAAATGATAAATCGTCAACCAAAAATATGAATTATCAACTATATACATACACTCTCAACCAAATAAATGAATTTTCAATCAAATATGACAAATCATTCAATTTGTTGCAGCACCGGTTCTCAATTTAACTATTTTAACATTTTTATTCTTGAAATGAGTAAAAGAAACAAAACTTATTTCAAAATATCTGATTCTCTGCAAAAAAGTCAGGTATCAATCGAGGCACCAATCAAATTAGACGGGCATTTATTTAAAAGCACTCTCCTTGCGTTGATCACGTTTACCTTTTTGAATACTACCCCCGTGCCCCGATTTTCTCTCCACGGTCCTCAGTTGAGGACTCAACTATTTTGTTGAAAATAATTTTGTTGTTCTTGAAATAATCTGATTTTGATTTAAAATTAACATCTTTTCCAGTTGACATCAAGTATAACATTTTTCTTAGAGAATTAATCTTTTTTAGTTGAAAATTCTACTATTTGGTTGAAAAATTAATAATTACGTTGAACATTCGTCTTTTTGGATAGAAGTTTGTTCTTTTGGATTGAAAATTCATCTCTTTTGATAGAAATTTTTTTTTTTTTTGGTCAAAAATGCAATGATTGAAAATTAATTTGTTCTGGTTGAGGCAAGCCTGACGAGAGGGAAGGGGGGTGTCCCCCCCCGCCCGGGGCCCGGAAATTCAACTCTTTGGCTAAAAATGTAACTATTTGTTCTAAAAATCAATACTTTTGTTACAAATTCAACTATTTGCTTGAAGTTTAATATTTTTTGTTTGAAAGATCAACCATTTTGTTGACAATTCAACAGTTTTGCTGAAAATGAGTCTTTTTGAATTAAAAATGCCTCCTTTTGGATTCAAAATTCATCTTTTTGGTAAAAAATTCATCTTCCTTGGGTGAAAATAAACTTTTTTGTTAAAATTTAAATTTTACGGTCAAAAATTTAATTATTTTGTTCAATATTCGTCTTTTTGGATAGAAAATTTGTCCTTTTGGATTGAAAATTCATCTTTTTTGGTTGAAAATCAACTTTTTGAATGAAAATTCAGCAATCTTCTAAAAAATTCGTCTTTTTTATTGAAAAATCAGTTATTTGGTTGGAAATTGAACTCTTTGGTTAACAAAGTAGCTATTTGTTCGAAAATTCAATACTTTCTTCAAAAATTCAATTATTTGCTTGAAGTTTAATCTTTTTTGTTTGAAAATTTGACCATTTTGATGAAAATTCATCAGTTTTACTGAAAATTAGTCTTTTTAGTTTGAAAATTCTTCCTTTTGGATTGAAAATTCATCTTTTTTGATAGAAAATTCATCTTTCTTGGGTGATAATAACTTTTTTTGTTAAAATTTCAACTTTTACGGTTGAAAATTTAACTCTCTTCTAACAAATTCGTCTTTTTTGGTTGCGAATTCAACTATTTGGTTCGGAATTCAACTATTTGGTTACAAATTTAATTATTTTGTTCAACATTCGTCTTTTTGGATAGAAAATTTGTCCTTTTGGATTGAAAATTCGTCTTTTATGATTGACAATCAACTATTTGAATGAAAATTCAACTATCTTCTGAAAAATTAGTTTTTTTTTAAATTGAAAAATCAGCTATTTGATTGGAAATTGAACTCTTCGGTTAACAAAATAACTATTTGTTCGAAAATTCAATACTTCTGTCAAATATTCAACTATTACATTTTACAATTTGGTTGAAGTTCTCTTTCTTTCTTGAATGACAAATCTTTTTTGGTAGAAAATTCAACACTTTTTTGAAAATTCGTCTTTTTTTATTGAAAATTCATCTCTCTTGGTAGAAGTATCATCTTTTTTGGTTGAAAATGCAATTATGGAAAATTAATCTGTTTTGGTTGAGGATACAACTATTTTGTTCAAAATTATTCTGCTTTGGTTGAAATAATCTGGTTTTAATTCCAAATTGAAATCATTTTTTGTTGGCATAAATTATTACGTTTTTCGTCGAGAATTCATCTTTTTTACTCGAAAATTCTACTACTTTGTTGAACATTCGTCTTTTGGGATAGAAAATTTGTCCTTTTGGAATGAAAATTCATCTTCTTGATTGAAAATTTAACTGTCTTCTCATAAATTCGTCTTTTTCTATTGAAAAATCAACTATCTGGTTAAAAATTCAACTGCTTGGTTGAAAATTTATCTTTCTTGGTTGCAAATTAAATATTTTCTGAAAAATCATTTTTTTGCTTAGAAAATTAAAAAAGTTGCCAAAAATTTGTTACGTAATTTATGGATGGTCCCTGAACAGAAGAAAGAATTTTTACTCAAAGTATAAAAGGGGAAAGGTCCTGTGCACTATGGCAGGATTGTCCAGAGAGGAGAAATTCCAGGAATTTCCCTCGAAACTGCTCAAATCGCAAATGTGAGTTTTCCACCTCCACTCTCCACTTCCCATTCTATTTCACGAGAGTAACCACCACCCGTGCTCTCTCGAGTGAGTAGAGAGAAGTGGTCGTAGAAGTGTAGCATGTGGCTTTTGAGCAAATTTCTCCTCTCTGGACAGGCCTGCACTATGGCACTATGGTTTGCACCTACGTTGTCCAGGTGCTAGAGATTATTATACATAGAACTAAAACCGGATATCAGCTGCCAATTGAAAGAGATCGTTATATTATACGTCCGATCGATTTGAAGCTGATCGATTGTCTGAGCTCGAAGGAAATATAATTCCACGAGTCCTGATAACCAGCGGATGACAGAAAAAATGAGATATATCACTGCACGCCGTAATCAAAGGACAAAGTCGACAGATAAGTAATGTACATGCTATATATTTGCAATTATGGCCAACGGATGAAGAATAGACACGAAGAGAGAGATAACGGCAACACGTTGTAAGCGTCATTTTTCTCAAATCGCTTTCTAGTGTCCTGATTTCAATTCATTATTGTTTATAAAAATATTATTACCTTCATCTGTTTGGATAGAAAACGGTTTACGAGATAAAATGGTTGAAAAAAGTTCGCGCCCACTGTCGGTCAAGTTGTAGAGTGCTCGAGCAACTGCGATAGAGCAATGGTCTAGGAGCTAGGCTAGAAAGTCTGACGTCATGCGTTCGCGTCCTCGTACTTTTTTTTTGAAATTTTTCTTCTAATTCTTTCTTTTCAATAGTTCAACCGTAAATGTGCATTAATATTTTTGAAATAACGGGCATTAACTTGTGGATGAACAAATTTTTATGACAGAAATAATAATTTTACGATTAAAAATTTTTTCATTGATATTTTTAAAATATTTATGCATATTCACAGTTAAATTATTGAAAAAAAATTAGTAAAAAGTAGAGGATGCGAACGCATGACGGCAAACTCTTTAACCTAGAACCTAGACCATTGCTCCATGCAGTTGCTTAAGCACTTTACGATTCGAGCGATTATTATTCAGCGCGGATTTCTTTCAATCCTTTTTTCCCGTAAACCGCTTTCTATCTAAGTAAGCGGTTTAAGCTTTTTTCATTTTATATTAGTCCCTCTTCGCCTACAAAAAATTATTAAAATCCGTGTACCCCATTATTCACGCTCCTCCCCCCCCCCCACCCCCCTTCCACCTATATTACCTAATTTTTCCAAATTTTCTACCAACAAAGATGAATTTTCAACAGAACAGTGTAATTTTTAAACAGAAAAGATGACTTTTTAACAAAATAGTTTAATCCTAAACCAAAACAGAATAATTTTCAACCAAAAAAGATGAATTTACAAGCAAAGAAGACGAATTTTCAACAAAAGTGTTGAATCGTCAACCAAGAAAGACTTGTCAGTCAAGAAAGAAAAAAAAAGTTTCAACGAAATTGTTGAATTTTCAAGCTAAAAAGACAAATTTTCTACAAGACAGTTTACTTTTCAAAAAGATGAATTTTCATAAGAAAATTTAATTTTTAATCCAAAAGGACAAATTTTCAACCAAAAAGTAGAACTTTCAATTAAAAAAATGAATTCTCTACGCAAAAAGTAATAGTTGAAGTCGACCAAAAAAGATTTTAATTTTAAATCAAAACCAGGTTATTTTAACCAAAAAAGAATGATTTTCAACAAAATAGTTGAATCCTCAAACAGTTTAATATTCAATCATTGCATTTTTAATAAAAAATGATGAAATTTCTACCAAAAGAGATGAATTTTCAATAGAAGTGTTGAATTTTCAATCAAGAAAGGTTTGTTTATCAAGAAAGAGAAAGAATTTCAACCAAACTGTTGAATTTCAAAGCCAAATAGACGAATTTTCTACAAAGCAATTGACTTTCAAACCTGAAGTGATGAATTTTCAACGAAAAAGTTAATTTCAACTAGAAAAGATGAATATTTTAGGAAAAGTTTAATAGTTGAAGTCAATCAAAAAAGATTTTGATTTTTAATCAAAACCAGATTATTTCAACCAAGGAGAACAATTTTCATCAAAATAGTTCAAACCTCAACCAAAACAGATTACTTTTCAATCGTTGCATTTTTAACCAAAAAAGATGAATTTTCTACGAAAAGAGATGAATTTTTAACCAAAAAAGACGAATTCTCAACAAAAGTGTTTAATTATCAATTAAGAAGGATTTATCAATCAAGAAAGAAAGAGAATTTCAACCAAACGGTTGAATTTTCAAGCCAAAAGACGAATTTTCTACAAAACACTTGACTTTCAAACCCGAAAGCACGAATTTTCAAGAAAAAAGGTAATTTTCAGTTAAAAAGATATATTTTTAATCAAATAGTTAAATTTTTAACGAAGTAGTAGAATTGCAAACCAAATAGTTGATTTTTCGACCAATCAAAATGAATTTGCCACCAAAAAAGATGAATCTTCAAGCAAATAGTTGAATTTTTAACGAAAGTATTGAATTTTCAAACAAACACTTGAATTGATAACCAAAGAGTAGAATTTCCAGCTAAATAGTTGATTTTTAAATAAAAAACGACGAATTTTTTTAGAAGACAGTTGAATTTTCAATGAAATAGTTGATTTTCAACCATGAAAGAAGAATTTTCAATCCAAAAGGACAAATTTTCGATCCAAAAAGACGAATGTTCTAAAAAATATTCAAATTACCAACCAAATAGTAAACTTTTCAATTGAAAAGTTGAATTTTCGACAAAAAGTGTAATAGTTGATGTCAAGCAAAAAAAGATTTTAATTTTAAATCAAAACCAGATTATTGCGTCTGAAAAAAAGATAATATTTCTACCAAAAAAGATGAATTTCAAACTAAAAGAGACGAATTTTTAACAAAAGTGTTGAATTGTCAACCAGGAAAGATTTTTCAATCAAGAAAGGAGAAGAATTTTAACGAAATTGTTGAATATTCAAGTCAAAAGGATGAATTTTCTACAAAACACTTGACTTTCAAACCCGGAAAGTTGAAATATCAACAAGAAAGTTCATTTTCAACCAAAAAAGATAAATTTTCTATCAGAAAAGATTAATTTTCAACCAAATAGTTGAGCTTTCAACAAAATGGTTGAATATCAAACAAACAGGTAAATTTTTCAACAAAGAGTTGAATTTCCAACCAAATAGTTGATTTTCAAATCAAAAAGACGCCTTTTTTGGAACACAGTTGAATTTTCAACGACATAGTCGATTTTTAATTATAAAAAATGAATTTTCGACGAAAAATGTAATAGTTGATGTCAGCCAAAAAAGATTTTACTTTAAAATGAAATTTTCAAAAAAATAGTTGAATGCTCAACCAAAACAGATCAATTTTCAATCATTGCATTTCGAACCAAAAAAATTATGAAATTTCTACCAAAAGAGATGAGTTTTCAACCAGCAAAGTCGAATTTTCAACAAAATGATCGAATTTTCTAATAAAAAATTAAACTTCAAGCAAATAGTTGAATTTTTAACGAAGTATACAATTTTCAACCAAATGGTAGAATTGTCAAATAGAAAATATGAATACTTGACGAAAAGTGTAATAGTTGATGTCAACCAACAAGTATTTTAATTTTTGATCAAAACCAGATTATTTCAACCACAAAAGATGACATTTCTACTAAAAGAGATGAATTTTCAACCAAAAAAGACAAATTTTCAATAAAAGTGTTAATTTGTCAACCAAGAAAGATTTTTCAATCAAGAAAGGAGAAGGATTTTAACAAAATTGTTGAATATTCAAGCCAAAAGGATAAGTTTTCTACAAAAAACTTGACTTTCATACTCGAGAAGTTGAAATATCAACCAAAAAATGTATTTTCAACCAAGAAGGACAAATTTGCTACCAAAAAGATGATTTTTTTAAAAAATAGTTGAATTTTCAACAAAATGGTCGAATTTTCAACGACATACTTGATTTCTAACTACAAAAGATAAATTCTCGAGGGAAAATGTAAAAGTTGATGTAAACCAAAAAAGATTTTACTTTAAAATCAAAACGGGATTATTTCAACCAAAAAAGAATAATTTTCAACAAAATAGTTGAATCCTCAACCAAAACTGATTAATTTTCTATCATTGCATTTTTAACCAAAAGTGATGAAAATTCTACAAAAGAGATGAGTTTTGAACCAGAAAAGAGGAATTTTCAAATAAAAAAATTAAATTTCAAGCAAATAGTTGAATTTTTAACGAAATTATTGAATTATCGAACAAATAGTTAAATTTTAAACCAATGAGTAGGATTTTCAACCAAGTAGTTGATATTTCAATCAAAAAAGACGAATTTTTTAGAAGACAGTTGCATTTTATATATAATAGTTCATTTTTGACTATGAAAGATGAATTGTCTACCAAAACAGATGAATTTTTAATATTATTATTATATATTATTATATATTATTATATTTTTTATTATTATATTATATATATA